>JARFJB010000360.1:2417500-2450000 GCA_036346205.1 Vesta saturnalis | reverse complement strand
ATAAACATAAATGATTTAGCTAAAAGGATTGTGTATAAAACCCGCGCGATGGAAAGTAAGGTGTTAATGTGATCCTTTATGTAACTACGCAAAGGTGCTTTGAGCTGTATGAATCAAATTTGACAGTATCGGACATTAATAAAGTAATTATACTTACCCAACCGTTCATAGAGAATTAAGAATTTAGTGGTGAACTCCAATTAAAATATTCTGTGACAAACATTTAACAAGGTATCCAATAAATCCGTGAATGGGCGTGAGCGAATCAGCCATTTAAGGTATTATAGTGCGGCGGTTACTGATAACCCTTCAAAGGCCGGTTATTAGCAGTGTGAGTGTATGAGGGTAAGGTGAATAATTGTCGGTATGACACAGAAATGCCGCTCCAATCAGGAAAGATTTATGTTTACTGCCTGGGTCCACGTGACATTGTTTCAATTTGTTCTCTCAAGTAGTTTGTTTACACGAACTTTTGCAGTAGTTGTCTTGCGCGTTTTTCATTAAATTCTATAAACTTGAATATCGTGCGTCATAAAATTCTTCGCTATGGACTGATTGTCACCTAAGGAAATTCATCCGAAGTTGACAAAGGCTTACAGGGACTCCACGTCGCCGTTAAAAGGTCGGCAGTTGAATTTAAAGGTGATCGCACTTCCCTCGAAGGTGACCTGCGTGAAGGACGGCCAAAAACTGCAACCACACCAGAAAGCATTGAAAAAGTGCATGATATCGTGTTTGACGATAGGCGAGTGAAGGTGAATGAAATAGCTGAGGGAATATCGGAAGAGAGGGTGCGAAACATCATGCAAAAAGAATTAGGATGAAAAAGCTCTGCGCAAGATGGGTGCCGGATTAAGCTGAAAGCCGATCACAAGAAAATATACAAACCATTTTCGCAGCAATCTTTGGACCGATTCAATAGGGATTCAACCGATGTTGTGCGCCGATTTGTCACCATGGATGAGACATGGGTCCACTTCTACACGCCAGAAAGAAACATAAGTCTGAGCAGTGGGTGGAAGCCGGTGGTTCAGCGCCAAAGAAAGTGAAATCGATCGCATCTGCCGGAAAGGTCATGACCAGCGTGTTTGGGATGCCAAAGGGATCCTGTTAATTAATTACCATGAAAAAGGCAGAACAATTACAGACAAACATTACTCCAACATTCTTGGCTAGCTGGATGACAAAATTCGTGAGAAGTGGCCTTGATTGAAGAAGAAATAAATCATCTTTCACTAGGACAAATTACCTGGACACAAGGGTGCGTTGGTTTGAGGTACGACTTGGTCGGCCACCTATTCTCCTGATTTGGTACCTTCAGACTTCCATCTGTTGCCAAACCTGAAGAAAATTGTTTCTGAAGCGCTTCGCGCCCAATGAAGGAGTTGAGAGGGCGTAGATGAATAACTTCACAACCTTCCAGACTCACTTCCGGGAAGGAATACTAACGTTGGTGAAACGCTGGAGCAAGTGTTTAGAAGTCAAGGAAGATTACGTAAAAAATAAAATCATTTTTAACTGAAAGTCGCAGTCTTTCATTGTCAGGCCGAAAATGCTTCACCTTACCCTCGTACATACATATACAGGATTAGTTAGAGCAAATCAGCCCCAATGGATCGGACATTGCATCTGATTTATAAGGAATTATACGTAAGGACAATTTTAGATATTCGTTGAGTCGTGAACTGTTCATTGACCTGTAAAAGCGACCGTTTTCTTATGGTAAAATTTAATTAGGCCTCACAGACAATCAATTCCCACCACCACTGTTTATTGTTTCGTATATATATATATATATATATATATATATATATATATATATATATATATATATATATGTATATATATGGGCAGCATCATCAACGCTAAAAGTGATTTCAAGAGTTTGAGTAACATATATACTTTTTATTATCTCGCTATATATAATTAGCCAGATTTTTATAACTTACCCTGTATATAGCACATTTTGTATTGCGCGTAGATAATTGTTATTAGGTATTGTCATTCGCCATTAATGTTGTTTGTTACTTTTATCTCAAGAACGTTGAACATCTATATGTTACAAATTTATTGTAGTGTTATTTCTTTTTAGATACACATGCGATTGTTTATGTAAATGTAACACCTTCTCAGTAACTTTTAGTTTTTAAATGTAAATAGTATGGCGTTTGTATTAGCTATCCGTGTCTTCATTAAAAAGAGAGTTGTCTCCTTATCAATAAATCACCCCAAGTCGACCTATACCCCAGTCACTGTCACTAATTGGTAATTAACGCACATAGTGGTTGTAAATATATATATATATATATATATATATATATATATATATATATATATATATATATTTAAATAAGACATTTTTTCTTTGAAACGTACAAATTAATTCAACGTTTCGGGGACGTCCTTTGTTCCCTTTGTCAAGAATTTATTTTGACAATTACAGAAATCGAAATAACAATTTTTGGCATGTCCAGAATATGTAACTAGGTAACTAATTTAAATTTAATCTGGACGAGTGTGTTTGACTTTGGGTAGTTGGTCTAGTACATGATGTAGAAGGTGTAGAAGTGGGGACGTCAGGAATAGTTGCATCCTAAGCGTTTGAAATTTCTGGAAGATTTGGAAGTTGGTGGAAATGTCGAATCAACTAGTTTAATGTTATTCTTCTAAATTTGTGGCATTCTAGAAGTATGTACTGCTGGTTTCTCGGGTGTTGATCCGCGCAGCTCTTCTGGTCTCAAAACAACCGTTTGTTACAAAACGACGTTTCGACAAAGTCTCATTTGCTATCCTCAGATTGGTAACTGTTTGTTGCTACTTCGGGTTACTCGAACTGAACTAACTTCCTGTTGTGTGTGCAGCTGCTTAATTACCCTATTGCTTTCACTGCAGGGAAGCAAGCAGTGAAATCAGTGAAGGTAGTGAAAGCAGCGAAAGCAGTGGAAGCAGTGAAAGCAGCGAAAGCAGTAAAAGCAGTGAGTGAAAGCAATAGGATACATAAGCAGCAGCACACATAACAGATAACATTCTATTACTTTGATTTATGAATATACAGAATGTGAGCAAGAATGCATGTTTCACATTTGTCTTGAGGTTTGTATAATTTAATCTTTAATGTAATTGAACTTAAATATTTTGAAAGTTGTGATTGATGTGTGCTAAGATTACTGAGGCGAAATTTAATGTGCTCTAATAAAGTGAAAGTGTATTGCACCAACGGAGTGCTTGAACTTGAGTTGTGTACGATCTTAGACTAAATTCCTATCTTCCACAGTCAGACAGGATTAACAACTCACCTAGGACTATTTATTTCAGCGAAATTTTAGATTGTGGTGGCGTCTAGAGACTATTTTTCTCGGATTAAATGTTGGTGTTTATTATTTTATGGTAAGTGTAAGGTATTTGAACAACATAAATTTCAACCATTTTACTTCCTGTGTAGAATCCGCCCATTTCCTATTCAGTTAGCTTGGCAACCCGCTTACCTTGGTAAGCCTACTGTGGTTTGATAGTGTAACAATACTCAAACGTAGGGTTGGTTTATTTAAATGAGTGTACAGAATCTTTTGGCAGCCGGATGGAAGAAGTTCTTGTTGTGCTTAATTGAAGTACTGTTTATCGCTTCAAAGAGACTGTGTTAACACGTTCACAGTCCACTGTACATTTTAAAATAATACTCGTCACGTCCACGTTTAAAATGTTATGCCCCACATATGGGGCATAGGACATTATGTTATTAAAATTATTAGTCCTACGTCTTATGAGTCACATATGGGTCATATCTAACCTCAACTATATCGATTACAAACGTGGTGTAAAAGTAGTTGTTTTTAGCAAGTAATCATTTAAAATGAATCGAAATAAAAGGAAGTTAACAGAACAGGAGTTGGAAAATATCGTTAATAATGTGTCAGAAGTAAGTTCTATTTCCGGAAGTGATTTCGATTCGGATGACAGCTTGCAAGATCCTAATTACAATGTTGACTATACAGAAAGTTCTTCAGAGGATGACAACTGGGATGAAGGTGAATTAAGTGATAATGAGGAACATAGTGACGATGAATTCGTTTTGGTTAGAAACTGTTCTTCAATTTGGAATATTTCAGTTTACTGGAACTTGTGGTCTACAATTTGAAATCGCGCCTAATATGCAACCTATAGATATTTACAATTTATTCCTGGATGAAGAAATAATCGCTTTGATGGTGCTTCAGTCTAACATATACGCAAAAGAAATTCAAGAAAAGAAACGCCGTGTTCGATCAGCTCGTATTTCCCGATGGCATGACACTGATGAATCAGAGATGCGTTCATTTATTGGTAAGTATTCCTACGAATTACTATACAAAGTTTGAAATAAATTATTATATTTAGGAATCATTATGCTAATGGGTCTAATAAATTTTCCTAGCATTGAATGCTACTGGAAACCCGATCCACTTTATTACCATGGCCTGTTTCATAAACTTTCCATAAAATATAACCGATTTGCCTTGTTGTTAAAATGCTGGCATTTTCAGGATAACAAAGATCCCTCTATCTGCCGATTGTCAAAAATTGACAACTTACTTGATCTGATACGAAAAAAATTTAGAAATATGTATGAACCTGGGGATACTATTGTCGTGAATGATACTATGATTCCTTTTCGGGGCAGGTTAAAGTTTAGACAATATAATCCATTTAAAACCCACAAATATGTATCAAATTATTCAAAATTTGTACTCCAAATGGATATACATGGGATTTAAAGGTCTACGATGGTCAAGGACAACAATTGCCGGAGCTAGATCTTCCTGGTAGCACCGTTATTAAACTAGTGGAGCCTTTATTAAATGTTGGACGTCTATTGGTTACCGACAATTTTTATACAAGTACTAAACTTGCTAAATATTTATATGAAAGGAATACTAATTTCTTAGGAACAATTAGAAAAAACAGAGCAGATCTACCAAAAGACATAATTACGCAAAATTTAAAGAAGGGTGAAATAGCAGCAAGACAAAAACGTTATATTACGTTTTTAAAGTGGAGGGACCAACGAGATGTGTACATGCTCTCAACTTGTCACGATCAAAGGTTCAACATCTGTAGAAAAAAACGAAATGGCGAGAATAAGGTGAAACCAGCTGCTGTAGTAGAATACAACAAAGGTAAACAAGGTGTCGATATTTCCGATCAGCTATCCAGCTATTATACCTGCATTCGTAAATCTCTTACTTGGTACAAAAAAATAATAGTAGAAGTTGTTTGTGGAACAATGATAGTTAATACTCTTATATTGTATAATTCCCAACTCTCTACAAAGGACCAATTAACTATGCTGCAACTGAGACAATCCCTTATAAAGAGTTTGCTAAAAATTGATCATTCTAACATCGGAGTGTCAAATGAGACACGACAGAATAAGGACAACAAAATGCAGCATAAACTAGAAGAACTACCAAGAGGCTCAGATAAAAAAATATGCAGGAAAAGATGCCACGGATGCTACACAGAATTGCGAGAGAGTCTCTCGTCATCAGAAGCCGCAAAAAGGACAAAAAAGGTGAATACAATTTGTCCTGGTTGCAATCAAGCCTTTTGTGTGGCTTGTTTTGCGAAAAATCATTAATTTATAAGTTTAATTTACATTTTTTCATGAAATTTAAATCGCCATAAGTTCGTTTATTTTAAGCATAACTCAATAAAATTTATATCAAAATATAGGTTTTTCTTTCCTCTGACGTCCTATTAAGAAACAATAATTCGTACTGCCACGTCCTACGTTTAATCGAGCTATTTCTATCCGAAGATTTGTGACCCATATGTGGTTCATGGACGTGCCAGTAAATGCTTCTATGACCCACATGTGGGTCATAGGACTGTGAACGTGTTAAGGTCTATCGACGGCATAAGTATCACGCCGTCATTTTGTGATTTAAAGCTTACGAGTGCCTAAAAACATATAAATTCTACTCCGCCATTTTGTAATTTTGTCTAAACTAAAACTATTCAATGCCTTACTTTATAATTTGTCTTTAAATAATATGAACGTTGTATTGGGATTTGATAGAATAGTTGCATAATAAAGGTAGTGTGTGTTGAGATTGATCTATTTATTTATTGCAACATTCATTTCCGGCACAATTGCGAAATTATATAGATAATTAACCTGCTATACTTTTCATGAGTTTTTTCCGTTGACCGCTGATGACGATATACTGAATTGAATATTTAGAGACATTGCGTCTTGTGGTGATTTTATTATTTTTTTGACCTTGATTAATCGAAAAGGACGTGTGCCCCCTTCTTTATTTCTCGAAGGTGCTTATAATGTGGTATACGAAGGGAATTAGGTAAACTTTGTGTAATTGTTTTACGAGGAGACTTTGAATTTCGTATTTTGCAATTTTGATTTTTGGTTTAAATTTTATTATGATTTATATAGTGTTTTTAAATTGGTTCAATAGACGATTGTTAAAGTAAATTTTTGGGCTTCTTTTATTTGTAAAGAAACAGTTTACAGATTTCAAAATGGTACCAATCAACTTCATGTTTGATAATTTAGACTGAAGATTAAGATTTATTGACGGTCTTAGTTTAGATTGAGTGATTTGATTAGCTAAGGTAGGGGCAGTCGGAGTTTTATTTCAAGTGAAGATAAATCATACATTAATAATTGAGAAACTTAACATTTCAATCGTTGTGGTGATGATTTGTGAGCCTGGGTTGAAGCCGTAAAGTAAGAGATGTGCTGTGGTGATTTTGGATCATTACGTTACAGATTCTACCTACCTAATCGAATATCTGCCGAAGTGTACGATCTGCAGGAGGATGAAAAATATAATTTCACGTGTTTTTCAAAATTTTGTACTGCTGCCTCGCTTTTCTTAGCGTACTATTGCCCAATTTAAGATAGGGCGGCATCCAGAATGCTACCTGCTTTAACTGTCTAACGCAACCAAAATTATTAATGTAACTGACGGTCCTAACAAGGAGCTAGTTGATCTTCGCGGAAATGTGCCTGATAGTTGTTATGCCGTTGAACCTGTTACAACCTCGAACATTTTCTTCAAAATATCTAATAAATAATAAGAAAAGTAACCCAGTTTCTTATTTTATTATTATATCAAAATGACGTGAACAATGTCCAAAAGTTTTTTTTAATTATATGGAATGAAAACACACAAAATATTTAACCAAATGTTGTAAAGAGACAAAACTTTTTGTTATCGATGGCTCTTTTACAATACCGCAGAACGATTATGAGTAGGAGCCTTTAACCCAGTACAATCTAGAAGTATAACGCAGCAGCTAGCGAACTAAATTAGAGAGCTTTGGATACGTGATCAGAAGATCACTGAACTAGTATAAATTAATGTTGGTACGCATAAGCCTTTTAGTAGTAATAGTAGGTGCCATAAATTTTCTAAAATACAACTTCAAAAATTCAAGAAAAAGAAGCGAGCCGAAAGAAAACACTTTAATCAGCGCATACATAAAGACAATGGTAAATGAAAGCAAGAAATTAAGTATTCAGTAACTAAAAACTCGTTTATTTAATAAACATAAAAAAGAAATCAAATTTATCGTTTTATCCAATAACACACAAATTAATGTAATAGATTTCTATCACGAATATGAATTAGAATTAGATTACTGTAAATTTAATTCTACAGAAAGCGGTAACTCATCAAAGTAATTTGTTATTTGCAAACTTTATTGTTCACTCAACTCAATAATTGTATACAGTTAAATCGAACCGACATTCATGTGAAACTTGTACCAGCAATCAAATAGTTTAACTGAAATCACTATACTCAATATAATAAGTACACAATTTCCACTTGCTCTAACAAGCAGTATATTGATTCTGTATAATTAGTTAACATAAATTCGAAAACCAGGTGAAGTGAATGTAATTATAAACTGACTCATTTCAATATCTTAAAAGGAAGATGACAGCCAAAGGTATATTGCAGGCTGTAGGTAATGGAATTAAGATTACAGTAAGTAATCTTGAATGTACGAAAAATGTGACCATGTAATTTCAGTAAGAATCGTGAAAGTTGTTCTTCAAAGTAATCACAATTATGTGAAAATGTTGTTATCAGTGGTACAGAGAATAGTGCAGTAAAGTTCAGAAAAGGAAAAAGTCTTGAAGCAATTCCAGATATGTTTAACGTATAACTAAAGAAAGGACGAAATCAGTTTGACTTACCACATTGCACACATGCGTTTCGACGGGAAACTTTATTTCCGAGACAAACTAGTTGACAACGCAATATGTAGTAAACCTTATTTAATATACATAGTGCATTGAATACATCCCAATTAATTTAAGTCGTTTGATTAATAATTAAACATTAAACATAATTTTAATGTAGAAATGTGTAAATAACGATGAGATAAATAATTATTTCTAGCCATCAAATAGAAAATTACAATTCAATTAGAGAATATATAAATAGAATGATATACAAGAGTTAAAGGCGTAATGTGGAGATCTTAGTTAGCGTAAATTATTATGTATATTTGCACAAAATTTACCAAAAAGTTGTAAATGTGAACTAAAATACGCGAAATCAAATTACGCACGTCACAAGATAAGAAAATCACCTGGCGGTAGCAGTCATGTTCATCTACAGGCATGCGTTTCGGTTCTAGTAGTTATAAAGATATTCAACCTACAAGTGCTAATATAGATTTTAGGTATGATTGAAAATCAGGGTGCCCTTTTCATGTTAGAAGTAAAAGTTAATTAAAAATCCGTTTTAAGAGGACATCTATTATCCAAAAGACATTGTTCTTATCCTGTCACGTGATTTTGCAAATTCAAAATGGTTGAAAAATGCATAGACCAGTTGCTTAAATCACACGGTCCCCATCATTGAGGGAATGGATTAACTGCGTACAATTTCAATACAGTTTCATCATCATTATTTTGCATTTTACAACTTTCGGCATCAATTACTCTAAAATAAGCTTAGGCGTAAGACAGTATTCTTAAGTTCTGCATTTAATTTTTCCTTTTGACTTTTCATGCAATAAATCGCTACAAAATTGTATAAATGGATTCAACCACTTTAACCAGTAACAAATTGCCCTTTTGCCCACAATAATAAATCTGTATGCCAGCGGTTAAAGATTGAACTAACAATTCTTGTTCACAAATGCAATAAATCGTTTGACAATAATATTACTGCTGCTGACTTAGACAAAGTGTATATTAAATCTAAAAAATACTGACAAAATGTAATGTATTCTACCTATAAAGTTGTTTTATTAAATTTTAGGAAATGGTTGTTAATGTAATCTAAGCAAGTGCCAGTATGTTTAGAAATTCAGAAGTTCCAGTATAATCCAATAATCAAATTGTATCGATTGTGAAGAAAACCTAAATATGATGAGATAAGAATGGAAACGTATATAAAATGTGAACGCTTGGCTGCATCGATATATATGCATGCGATATTTCTTTCATCGTAGTACCAACCACGTAAAACGTAAAATTTTTCATTTTACCTTTTTGTTATGTGATATATAAGAGCATAACTATGAATTGAGAAATTCGTATTTTTCCATTCAAAAAAATTAAAATGTAACAGTATGCAACGAAATTCAGAAAATTCTTTAAAAGAAACGCTTGGTAAGCACGTATATCACACAATGAAAGCATTCGGATTTTGTTGCAGAACATTGATTACCTATTATTGGCATGTTCTATCTTTTTCGTGAATAATTATTTGCGCATCTACCATTATTGTTAAAAATTACACTGCTACATACAAAAACATATTATTTAAATTTCAATAATTCAATTTAACCTAATACAATATAATATTTATTTAAGAACCCATTGTTTCTCACGTGTTAACAAAATTTCAGTTCAGCGATACGAGTGTGTTAACATCGTCCGACTGTCTATTAAGTGTGCATGTACAAGGATAACTTTAGAATCAATAGAATATAAACCATTCAGCACATTTTATTAAATTTAAGGCGAATGCACAACTTTTTAACTCGGAGTCGGTGCCAAGAAAACAGTATGCGTGAGGTGAATACATTGAACTACATAATCTAAATCCAATTCCTTACTCAATCTTCTGATTTGAGAAAATCAATTAACGTTACTAAAACAGATACGATAAGAGAACTTGGTACCAAAGAGATTTCTGACTAAAATAAACTACTATTGAAGTAAAAACTTTAGTCACTTCACTTTGAAGGCTTATTTTACAAAATTGGCGAGGTCGATTTGTCTAAAATTTTTGCTAATTAACAAGTGATATATTATTTGAGCTGATCCGCCTATTTCCACAGTTTTTGTTTTTATGGCGTGGCGTTTCAGAAACAGGGCTATGCTACCGTCATCAGGTTTAGTCCTGAGAAGGACTGTTTTCGCAATTGAGTCTAATTCATATGATATGATTTATTCAAGCACTTGACTACTTTCAGATTCGAACTTGTACCTTTCACTTACAAGTCTGACACCGCTGACCCACTGAGTAATCCAATACATTTTGAATATATATATATATATATATATATATATATATATATATATATATATATATATATATATATATATATATATATATATATATATATATGTTTTGAGAACTCAGTAGGTCAGCGGTAAAGGTGCTAGACTTTTAAGTGAAAGGTACCAAGTTCGAATCTGCGAGTGGTCGAGTGCTTGGGAAAAATCATATCATTTGAATTTGGCTCAAGTGCGAAAACAGTCCTTCTCAGAACTAAGCCTGATGACTGAAGTAGTGTCCGCTTCCAAAATGTCGCGCTATAAAAACAAAAACTGTGGAAATAGGCCGATCAATTTAAATAATATGAAACGACAGTTACAAATCACATATAATATACGATTGAGATATTGTTGTTAAAATATGTAACTTCTTAGTGTTTAATTGGCGTAGTTTTAAAACTGTTGAATTTTATTTACAAAAAGGTAGTATAAATCATATCATTATTCAACACGTTCGACTTTAAAACTTAAATTAGGTAGTTCGATTCTTTCTGAACCTATAAGCAAAAGAAATTTTCAATAAACTGTTTTCATGTGCTCGTAAATAGCCCAAACAGGCAAACATAACCAATTCTCACTACGTTAAGTAAGTAAACCTATTTTTATCGTACCATTAGGGAATTGCGTAAATAACATAAATGTAAAAATATTTTCTTAAAATATACACGTAATTTCACAATTATCCTGTTATTGAATCAGGATGACAAACGGCAACCGTTTTTAATCTAGGAGAGGTGGCACACATGTACTATAGCACGTGAATGAATAATTTTAACACATGCTTGTACCGTCAATTTAAGGCAATACATTATTTGTTAGTGAGCCAAAATATTATGTAAAGTGAGGTTTGAACCCATAGCAGTATATATATATATATATATATATATATATATATATATATATATATATATATATATATATATATATATATATATATATATATATATATTATATATATAGGGGCGGAGGCACTTGGGGTAGAACGGGCACAATTTACCATCGACTCCTCCACCTCAAAATCCTATAAACCCCAGAACCCCATTCAAGAAAAATACTTTCTTTCTTAAGTCTCCTGATTCTCTTCTCTCCTTACCTTCTGTTTCTAAGGAAGCCAACCGACCGCGACCGTCAAGAAAGAGAGGAAAAGCGGCAATTCTGTCATCAACGCCATGTAAGGAGGAATTGGAAGCATCTCTAAGTCATACACAAACAAAAAGAAAAAAAGTTGTAAAGAGGCAAATAGGACATGGCCCACCAGAAGAACAAGCCGCCCCAATGAAAAAAATCAAAAAAATAAACAAAAAGGGTGAAATGTCTAAAATGAATCCTAACACTGCTAAAAAATGTATATCAAAGAAGTTGAGTACCTCTCACTCCAGTGACAATGAAGATGGTGATGCTCAGTGCCTGTACTGCTTAGATTTTTATTCAAAATCTGTTGAAGGATGGGTTGCCTGTTCAACCTGTCACAAATGGGCCCATAATTCATGTGCTGGCATCGATAGTGAGGATGATGAGACAGTTTTAATTTGTGATTTGTGTAAAAACTAGTATTTTTATATTTTCTCATGTTTTGTTTTCATTGTAAACCATTAATAAATGTTTTTTGCATTAATTAGTTAGTCTAATTTAGTTTACAAAAAAACTCTTAAATTTATGCTACCTTACAATACGAAAGTTGGGACGTGCTCGTTCTGCCCCGTGACTGGGGAGAACAGTCTCTTTGAACATTTTTTTGAAGAACCGAAAAAAAAACAAATTTCCCACAATAGTGTAGATTTTAAACTTAGTGCAATGGTAACAAACTATTTCAGCTTTCATACAGCAAAGAATTGATTTGATAAGGCGATATTGCAAGTATAAAGAATTAGTTTAAATCTTAACATGTCCGATCCACCCCATGTTCCCCTGCTTTTGTACTAAATTAAATAATAAATATGGTATATTTTGTATAATATTTCCTTTTTATTTAAATTTTATGGTATCTTGGAAGCGAAAAGTGAATAGGCTCATATCTCGTTTATTCTCTATTTTAAGAAAGCATTGGAAATCGATTAGGTGTCCCATTTAAGAAAACCACATTTTTAAAATAACTCGGAAACATATATATATATATATATATATATATATATATATATATATATATATATACAGGTGATTCACGTCGATGGTACCTTAGACGTTTACGGAAAACGAGACATGGGATCTCTTTGAAAATTTGGTAACTTGCATGTCTGGTTCGGACATATCAATTTAAACTATTTTCAGCGTTTCGACGTCGCTTATGTGGAAAGTGGCATCACCTTTGATATTTTTAATGAGACGCCTTGTATATTATTAGATTTTTGGGTTCGCTATTACTTTTAAATTATTTTTACTTCACGCATTCCTATGCCTATCTTCAACCGTTTTTGAGTAACTAATAAATTTTCTTATTTTTTAGCCAAAACATGGTTTCAATCGAATGTTCATTATTGTGGTGTTTGAATTTGTAGAAAGTTGAAATTCTGGAAACACTCTATGAATAAGCTGTTCATCAGTTCTGCGTAACGGAATTGGTTCCATATTGTACAGGATCGTTCGAAATTCGTTACGTTTCCGCAAGGTACAAAAATGCAGAAAATTTCATTATTTCAAACAGGACACCCTGTATATTATTGAATATTCTGATAGACTATTGAAGTCCCTTTAAAATGATATATCATGTTCCTATACCTAAACAGTAACGTTTCCGAAATAGAAGCATGTTCCTATAAAAATCGCACTATTCTGTCTTTTCTGTCACAATTAGTGGGTGTTTATTAACGGGAGAAATTTGAAAAGGGTCAAATTAGCAGGAAATTACTACACAATTCAAGTTTTGATAAAAATATTTATTTTTCATGGACAATGTGACCAAATTATAGCGAGAACATGCAGGAAGTTCAATGAAATGTATCCTAATTTGGGACCAATGGACAAAAGAAAGTTTGTACGATTATACAATAATTTCATTAATTATTAATAGCTACTGTTATTTATAAAAAAAACGTCAAATAACAAATTCAGTTAAACATGAATCGCAATGCAAGTAATATCAAACAATAACTAACAAAACTAGAAAGCATTCACAATAAATTTTCAAAATGATGACCGTTGGTTTACCAAACACTTCAGAATACGAATAATCGTTGATGAAATTGTGGCCCGCTTTATCGCTGTGGGATCTTGCTCTTCAATGCTCCTAATAACTCGTTGACGCAGTCTTATTTCGTGAGTACCGGTGTCATATAAACCTTCCTCTTCAAATTACCCCACAAGTAAAAATCAAGAGGTGTGAGGTCGGGTGATCTCGCAGGTCAATTACACGGTCCTAACCGCCTGAACCAGCGATCGTCGAACATTTGGATCAACTCTTCAGTTATCTCTGCAGATTAATGAGCTGGTGCTCCATCCAGTTGAAACCAGTAGGTACGATAATCTTCTAATGTTAAATTATCCAAGAAATTGTTCACTACCGTTCTTAAAATTTCGAGATATTTTTGAGAGTTCAAAGATTCATCATAAATATAATAACTTATTTTATTATCTTTCAAAAGACAAAAAACATTAAAACTAAACTTTTCTTGGAATCCCGTATCTCTAACAACTGCTGGATTTTGGTCTGCCCAGGAATGTTGGTTTTTTCTGTTGAAAATGCCTTCCTAGAAAATTTAGCTTCGTCTGTCCAAATTATTCTTTTTAAGAAGTTCGGATATTCTTGGGTACGGATCAGAATGTCTTCACAAAAGCTATCCTATTTTGATAATCTTCCGGTTTGAGAGCTTGAACTGTCATATACTTGTATGCGTGCATCTCTTGATATTGAAGAATCTTTTAAATGGAAGCATAAGATAGACCTAAATCTTCTTCTGCATTCCTTATGGAAAGGGCATGAGCGTGAAAATCGGCCAGGACTTTTATAATATTGTCTTCGTCGGAAGTGATATACTTTGTTCGTTCCGCAGTCAGTTTCGATCCATAATTATTGAAATTATTGTATAATCGTAAAATCTTTTTTTGTCCATTGGTCGCAAATTAGGATCCATTTCGATGAACTTCCTGCATGTTCTCACTATAATTTGGTCAGATTGTCCATGAAGAACGAAGAGTTTCATCAAAACATCATTAGAATAATTATTCCTTTCCATTTTAATACTTTTCGCTACAACTCTTGTTAACGAATGTGGACACGTGAAATGTCAACAATACTGATGTCAGAATTTAATAATGTCAAAAAATCTTGACACTTCATTTTAACAATACAAACATGTGACTAGATTACAAATTTTTATAGGAACATGCTTCTATTTCGGAAACTTTACTGTTTAGGTATAGGAACATGATATATCATTTTAAATGGACTTCAATTGTCTATCAGAATATTCGATAATATACGGGGTGTCCTATTTAAAATAATGAACTTTTCTGCATTTTTGTACCTTGCGGAAACGTAACGAATTTCGAACGACCCTGTACAATATGAACCAATTTCTTTACGCAGAACTGATGAACAGTTTATTCGTAGGTGCATCCATAATTTCAACTTTCTACAAATTCAAACACCACAATAATGAACATACGATTGGAGCCATGTTTTGACTAAAAAATAAGGAAATTAATTAATTACTCAAAAACGGTTGAAGATAGGCATAGGAATGTGTGATGCATAAATAATTTAAAAGTAATAGCGAATCCAATAATTTAATAATACAGGGCATCTCATTAAAAATATCAAAGGTGAAGCCACTTTTCCACATAAGAGATAACGTCGCAACGCTGAAAATATTTTAGATCGATAGATCGGAGCCAGCCATGCAAGTGGCCAAATTTTCAAAAAGATCCCATGTCTCGTTTTGCATAAACGTCTAAGGTACCATCGACGTGAATCACCCTGTGTATATATATATATATATATATATATATATATATATATATATATATATATATATATATATATATATATATATATATATAATTATATGCATACATGTACCGGTTGTTACAAAAAGGTTGGGCTGGCTATATGTTTTTGGATTTTATGGATAATTTTGAAAAAAAAATCAAGAATAACTTTTTTTCGATTTCGGCTTCATTTAGCCGCTAGCCGCCATTTTGTATTTTTTCTAAATGAAATTATAAATGTGTTGTTTTTTAATATATTTTCATAAAAATTGGTACACAGATGTATCTTACAAAGACACAACATAGAAAAAATATTCATTTACGTAATTTAATTTTTTTCAAAATGGCGGCCATGTCAATTTTTGAACGTGGAATTACGAAAAAACCGTAGCCCTAATGAAAATTTTAGAAGAGACTAAATAATTTCAAAATTAATTTATCTTCCTAATGCTTGTTGAAATCGGTTAAGAAATAAGGAAGATTGTAGTTTTCACGTTACGAGTTACTAGTTAATCGCGGTGCGCGAGTAATTCAAACAACAATTAGGCGGCAGGCTTTGTCCGCACAAGAAAGGACGTGGTCGCCAAATAAATAACTACAACAGCATAAATAATAATAAATAGCATAAATAAATAAGTAAATACAATAATTCTCATAAAGCAAACCCAATAAATATTTTGGTCAACAAATTGCTCATATTAAGTGTTCGAAGTGACCACCGTTGCTAAAAATACATTGCCGCAGTCGACGTAACATGGATTCCTTAACTCGTTGTAACAGTCCTGGCGTATCCCTGATTCGTCTCATTCCATGATCAATCCGCTGTCTCAGCTCTTTAGCATTGGCAACCGAAGTTGCGTAGACCAGGGATTTTAAATGTCCCCAAAGATAAAAATCAATGGGATTCAGGTCTGGTGACCTGGCTGGCCAAGCTACTGGGCCTCCACGGCCTATCCATTGATTTCCAAACTGAGCAGTCAGATAGTTTCGTGCCTCTACACTGAAATGAGGCGGTGCCCCATCATGCATGAACCACATCCTTTGTCTTGCAGCAACCGGCAAGTCCTCTAAATAGTCAAACAACTCATTTTGCAGGAAGTGCAGATAACTGTTCCCGTTTAATCGAGGAGGCAGAAATACTGGACCAATAAACTCATCACCGTGGATACCTGCCCACACGTTTAATGAAAAGTTCTGATGGTGCCTTAATTGAAGTATTGCGTGAGGGTTTTCATCCGCCCAAACGTGATTGTTGGGGTACTCTTGAAAGAAATAAAGGATCACGAGCACAGATTTCCTGAATTCGGATACAATATGCGTGTCTATTAGGGTAATCTGCTGGTAAAAGCGCTTGGACTCTTTGAACATGATATGGATACAGCTGTTGGCTCTTCAGTATCCACCAAACCGACTCATGGTCAATATCCCCCACTGCAGCCTTAACTTCTCTTGTGCTCACATGGGGTTTTCCTCGACGATCTGCAACACACGTTCCTCCATTTCCAACGTCCTTGTGGTTTGAGGCCGCCCACAGTTCTGCATCACAGGGTTGAATGACCCAGTTTCTCTCAGACGATCATGAAGACGAACAAAAGTCTTCTCGTTTGGCAGCGCTCGATTAGCAAATCTCTCAGCGTATAGTCGTCGAGCTTCTGCACGGTTAAAATTTGCATGCCGTAAACTAAATGCATATCTGCCATTTCTTGGAATGAGTATCTATGTTCCATCATGTAAAATAATGCCAGTAGTACAGTAAGTATACAACACTAAATAAGTATCGAAACAGTAAATTACTAAATAGCTTTTAAAAACGTGGCAACACGGGAACTGTCACTGGTAGTAATGCGTTTGTTTCATTTACATTTAACAGCTGTGTATTCGTTAATTATTATCAGATGTTTTCATTGTTGCGACATTGTATTGAAAATGTAGCAGGTTAGATAACAGTATACCGGAATTTTAATAAAGTGACATTATTGAATGTGTTTATACTAAATGCAAAAATAACCTTACTTAGACAAATTTCAAATAAATCAGTAATAGCCGAGTCCCCGCGACCGCGAACTTTGTTGTGAAAGTTTTTATGGTTGTTTTTTTAATTATTAAAACATAAATTTAGCCTGAAAAGGTAATTTTATTTTCCTTTGTAAATAAACTGATTGTTGTAGTGACGGTTGTATTTATTTATTTATGCTATTTATTATTATTTATGCTATTGTATTTATTTATTTGGCGACCACGTACTTTCTTGTGCGGACAAAGCCTGCCGTCTACTTGTTGTTTGGATTACTCGCCCACCGCGATTAATTAGTAACGCGTAACGTGAAAACTACAATCTTCCTTATTTCTTAACCGATCAACAATCAAGATGGCATTACGAAGATAAATTAATTTCGAAATTATTTAGTCTCTTGTAAAATTTTCATTTGGGCTACGGTTTTTTCGTAATTCCACGTTAAAAAATTGACATCGCCGCCATTTTGAAAAAAATTAAATTACGTAAATGAATATTTTTTCTATGTTGTGTCTTTGTAAGATACACCCGTGTACCAATTTTTATGGAAATATCTTAAAAAACTACACAGATATAATTTTATTTAAAAAAAATTACAAAATGGCGGTTAGCACCGAAATCGAAAAAAAGTTATTCTTGATTTTTTTTTCAAAATTGTCCATAAAATCCAAAAACGTATAGCCAACCCATAGGCAGCTATTTTAGAAATTCTTGATAAGATATTTAAATATATATAGTAAAAATATATACTGGATTACTTAGTGGCTCAGCGTTAAAGGTGTCAGACCTTTAAGTGAAGGGTACCAAAGTTCGACTCAAGTGCGAAATCAGTTCTTCTCAAGACTAAGCCTGATGGCGGGAGTAGACTTTACTATATTTTTTAATATCTACGTTTTTATATACCTTTACAGCAGTCTTCTGCATTGAATACTTCGTCCACATGGATGAACTTGCATTCTTTTTCTTCAAATTTAAGAAAACGATACCATGATGTTTCATTTGTTGTCATTACCCACCGTTTTTCTATCAGTTCGTCAAATTCGACACACGTTTTTTCATAATGTTTTCTGGAATTTGACAGGCACTGATTGAAGGGTTACTTCTTGAGCTTTCTCAAGAATTACAGAAGGAACACAACCACTTTCTTGCATTTTTCACTCAATAAACAACGTACCATACTAACCAGTATGTATCATAAAGCCTGTCACGTTTTATTTTACGAATACTAATACTTTTTAATTATATTTCGATTAATTCCATTCCATACATGTGGTGATTGAGGATGAAACATATTGCATGCGTGATTTTGATGCATTTCATCCACTTAGGAAAATTAAAAGCTCGAAATAGCGTTTTCGTATTTAAATACTCCTGCGTGGATAAAATGCGATCTAAAACACTTACATTAAATATCTGTTATGTAGTTTAGTTGTACCTGTTCGTAAATGTGTGTGCATGTTTATCCTTCTAATAACGTTTTTAATTAGTTTTAACTTATCCATTTTAACGACTGTAATTATAAAAAAGAGTGGAAGGAAATACAAACAGCCTGATTCCAACTGTAGAAGAGGTATTTGAAATATGTTTCGCCAAACTTTTTTCTAATGATTATATGATTTTCTGAATTGGAGACAGTTAAAAATAAACTACGGATCACATTAGCAATAGTGTAATAAACTTTTTCCGCCTTTCGATATGTTAACAAATCATTACAACCACGTTAATTTAGATGTAATGTTACTCATTACTCCCATAGGCCCGTAATAACTTTCCCGTTACCATCGAAACTGAAAATTCTTTAGATAGAGACAGAAAATTATTAATAAATGCGCTAGAAAGATGTAAATTTACCTTTTCTCGAAATCTAGTTGCCATGAAATAAATGTGTAGATAGTTTGTCAAATAAACGTCAGTCTAACAATTAAGTAACATGTATTTAATAAAAATGCTGTTTGCAATTATAGTGCAAAATAATATCTCTTCAGGCGGAAAAATATTGTACGCTACAGGAGTATTGGGTTACAGTCTCAGCTTTTACGCCCTCAGCTACGCTTCGGGCGCAACCTCAAGCTTCGACTGTAAAATGCCACATTACTCCCTAGCAGCGTAAATAACTATAATCAGAAATCAACAAAACAGCGGTACGCATCTATTTTACGTGTTTATGCCTTTTTTGATAATCGAGTTTCATAATCTATGTGCGTTTATCACTAAATTCTACTCAATACAAATCCTATTAAGAACCGCAAGTCTCATTGAGGTAGAATTTCAAATTGAGGAATAACGAGATCGTTCCAACCGTCCTACACTATAATAACAAACGGATTGCAAATACTCTAAGCTAAATAGGTTAATTTCTTTATCACCAAAGAAATTAAGTTAAGCATTGAGTACAGTTTAACCTTTATCGATACGGAAAAAGCTTCAAATAAAATAATTAAAGCACAAAAACAGTATTTGTACATTAAATAACACACAAACATGTAAACGTATTATCAGCGCAGAGAGCCCGAAATGGAATTCTGAAATTAAAACGAAATTAAAAATTAAGCTGAATGAAGTGTAGTAGTATTGCAAATAAAGTACAAAAAATAATTTGTTATTAAAAAAATACCGAATAAAAAACATGCAGAAAAAGGTATTTTACAGTTATGGATTTTAATATAGAGTTTTCCTAGGGAGTTGTAATTAATGATAATAGAGTAATTTATGTACCTTTAGCACAATGTTTGGTTGTTATAAATTGTTTCAGGACTTTAGTTCTCCCGAATATAACTGATATGATGCTGTTTGGTAATATCCTAAATGTAAGTGTATCTTTCAACATACTTTGGTGGGTACATTAAATGTACGGTCATTTAAATTAAGGGTTAAACATAAATACCCGCATTACCACAGTGCTTATATTTATTAAAAATTAATGCGACATTGCACAAATATTCTATCTACGTTTTACAATGTACAAAATTAACAAAAAGAACAAAAACCGGAAACTCAGTGAATGAAGAGCAAACATCTAAGGATGGCCATATTAAGCGCAAGCACCAATACATTTTTGCGAACTTTGATAATTTGATCAATTTACTGGTTCAAGTACTCCGCTCTAGTAACATAAATACGTATAACTATGGTTATCAAATTGTGCGATTTGTAATTTTATAAAGAGCAATAATTAGTATTATCCAGAAATTTATTGTAACCACATTTACTATTAAAATGTAATGTACATTAAATAATTATATAGGGCTTGGTATAACATCGGTCTTCGCTTTTATGCTGTATAATTTAATTCATACATATGGAAATTTTATGGGTCGTGTTATATTTAATTTTATTATGTAAAGTAATTCATTTTTAGTATATCTCTACTAAATCAATAAAGAGGAAATGAATAATTAATTTGATTTCTTAATTTCTCTTTATGTTACATGGTAGAAAAACCATGCAAACGAATAGCTTTTTACTTTCTTAAGCGCAAAGCACCCGTACCTAATAGTTATCTATGTATTAAGGGCATAATGAGGCATTTGTGGTCCCAGATTAGGAAGGCGGCATATTTATTCCCTCAGCGCATAGATATTTTATGCACGATTAATATATTGAATACTTAAAACGAATTATGACGCTAATTGTTTTCAAAAGAAATACATTTCTCATTAATGATAGTAAGTATTACTGCGTTACCATGAACACGAATACAAAAGTAGGATGATTCAATTAATAATCCATTTGGCGTTTTGGTTTAGTTTGTTGTAAACGAAATTATTGAGATATTTCCTAAAATACGACGAATAAAATTGAGGAACTGTACCACCTAGAATAAACCTGACTAATTGTAATAATTGCATTGTGAATATTTTTAAATTTTTTAATTTCTGAAAAACTCATAGTTTCGTGCCTATTGTTTTCAATTTTTGACGTTTCATTATAGTCCACTGGGTCATAATGGCATTGACGGGGCATAAAAAGACGGTAACATGAAAGAAATATACTTATATTGATCATATTATAATGTACTCGTACATAAAGTATTCTTTTTATGAAAATCTAGGGTATTCAATGGATGTTCATGTTGTTAACGAAAAACCATCTAGATCATTTCGGACGTGCGATTGTGAGTGTGTGAGCATGTGCGCTTGCGCGTGCGCGTGAGTGTGCGTGTTGTGCGTGTTGTACGTGTGCGTGTGCGAGTGAGTGTGCATGTGCCTGTGCATGTACGTAAACGTGTGGGTTCGTGCTTGATGATGCAAGTGCGTGCATGTGTGTGAGAGGACGCTTGGATGCGTGCATGTGTGTGTGTGTGTGGGTTTGTATCTGATTATGCGTGTGCGTGTGTGTGTCTAAGCGTACGTGCGTGCATGCGCACGTTAAGGTGTGTGTGCGTTTGTGTGCATGGTTGGGTGCGCTTGTACTCGTTGGCTCGCGTGCGCGTGTGGTGGTTCATTGTTCAAGTTCCTGCTCGGGTGCCAATATTTGTAACGGGTTTCGGTGATAGCAAGTGAAGCTTGCTCTCAACGAAGTCCAACACAAAAACTAAACCTTGCTTGGACATATTTTATTATTTATACTTATAAGTTACGGTATTTTACTAACCTATGACACTCCTGGACGGCTTCGGACAGCGGTCGTTCGCTTCAGGGGCTAGAGAACGGATTCGGCGCCACCCAAAGATAAGCTACTGTTCAAGCGGTCTTTGGATCCACTTCTGAACGTACACGGTTTGCCAAACAGGTTGCGTTTGTTTCCCAGTGGAGAATAAAATTCAGGGTATTATCTTGCGGCAGAAGGTGTACCAAAAACTATTAATTCGGACGGACGGCGGATACGGTAAACAAAGGTCACAGGTCCCCTTCATAAACAAAAGCCCTTCACCAATGATGGATGAAAATGAATGATCCTTATTAAGTATAAACTCTGTGAATTTATTTAAATTTCACTGATTACGGTTTAATCAAAACAGTGCTCAGTAGCAAAGTAACTTTTTACTACTTGTCAAAGTAAATATAACGAAATTTTTATACTCGTTTAAAGAGCAAATATTTACTAAGTTGAATCATGTTAATTAATTTTTACTAACTACTCTTTACCTCATACTAACTTACAATGGCAATTTTCGTCTAGATGCTACAATAGTGAGAAAGAAGGATAATCATTTTGGTAACGGCACATACCTATATAGAGTACGTTATTTAAATATACAGAATGTTATACAATGGTAAAGAGATTACATTAGCTTCATTATAGTTGGAATTCATAGAATTAATTCAGGCTTAACTTTAATTGTTTATATAGAAAATGTGATTTAACAATGCAATTTTCTACAAAGTGAATTAACCGATATCATAAAGACGGTGTCAACTATTACACGCACACACGCACACACTCACACACGCACACAGGCGCACACACACGCACCGTACACACACACCGCACACACGCACACACGCACACGCACACCACACACACGCACACCACACCGACACCGCACACACGCACACAAGAACACACCACACACCACACACCACAAACGCACACACAGCACACACACACACACCACACACACACACACACACGAACACACGCACATACGCACACAGCACAGCATACACGTACCACACACGACACACCCACACACGTACACACGACGCACACAACACACGCAGACACGACACACGCACACACACACGCACACCACACACGCACACACACACACACACACCACACACACACACACACACAGGCACACACACACACACACACACGACACACACACACACACACACACACACGCACACACACACACACACACACACACACCACACACACACACGACACACACGCACACGCATACACACAGCATGCTCGCACACGTCACTCACACACACACAGCACACGTGACACAGCACACCGTCATACTCTACACACACACACGCGCACACGCACTACGCATACACGCACGCACACACGCATACACGTACACATGCACACACGCACACACGCACACACGCACACACGCACACACGCACACACGCACGTTATTATTCAAATAAAATGAAAACTATTTTTTAAACATCATAAAACTAAACTCATTATTGTTAACTACGCAGTATCGCAACGCCAGCAAGAAAAGGGTGGCCAGGGCTAAATAAGAGAGGCACTCCTACTAAAAGGGACCCTAATAAGCCACAAAATTAAGTACTAACGTAAGCATGAGCATATTGAGAAAAAAAATGCTTAAAAGTTTTGTAGAATTTCAACCAATAAACTGGTGACAAGTGTACCAAGCAGCAGTAAAACACAAACGTTCCCTAAAAAAATTTACTAGTAAGTAATCATCTTATGAGTTACAAACAACATAACATTTTTACATTTTTGAGATAGATTGAAGGAAACTGCATGCATTAAAAGCACTCAACGTTTATCAACATCAACCAGATCGTATTGGCCTAAATTCATTGTTAACGATCACTTTAAATAATATGGAATTATAATTCAGATAAAATGTACCCACTATAAGTTACATTGTAAGTATTTGCTAATATATATTTTCGCTTGAAAATGGCTCACTAATCAGAAATATCGTCTGGATAGGGTTATGTTCATGTTTAACGTTGAAGACGTTTAGACGAATATTTGTACGCGAAAAAAAGTGTTAAATTTTTATTCCTTACTTCCTGCAATTCCATATTTAATAACATATTTTCAAACGTTATTACACTATTCTTTAAGTAAATTTTACGGAACGTGACAACTTTAAAATGTGGTACAATATCATTATCGATAGGATATTAACATAGAACGAGAATATTTAAATATTCTGAAGCTAGGTTAGTTTTATTTTGAGGTAGGTTAGCTAATTTAATGATGTCAAGGATGGATGTTGTGAGCATTGAGTATAGGGCATAATGGGTGAGAGGGATGAAATTCTATCGAACATTAATTAGTTCGTTAGGTTTGGTTTCGTCAGCTTGGGTTTACGTTTAGGAATCCTTAGGATAAGTTTAAAATACGAACACTGCAGACGCGGTCAGGATCTTTCAAATACTTCATTACGCTTTTGAATAATTTTTATTTGTGATGAGTGGTTGTGTTTTCCTTATTTTGATTTAGATAGTTTTTGGCAGAATCGTCTGATAGCCATAGTATGACAATGACAGTATTTAGACGTTTGTTATTGTTAAGATTTCGACTTCCGCTTTGGTTTACCCAAGCCCTTTGTGTTTATCTAGAACAAACCTCTCTGTGAAGGAAGTGTTATTATATTTGTAATCACTGAACAATGATATCGTACAAAAAGAGTAACGTTTTGAGCTTTTATTAATACTATATTTTAGAAAGCGTATCTCATCTTACGCCATTGGCAAATTTTAACGTAATATATAATACGACGAACTGCGGTATTGAAACCTCAAATGAAAATATTTGAATATCTAAGAATTTCTCATGTGTTAAATTTCATTTCGAGAAATATTTCTTGAGCTTCATTCAGCAGACAATATGACGATCGTATTGTTTGACAACATACGTTTCAGAATTACTACAGTCCGTGCGGCCAAAGAATGCCTGAACGTTGGATGCGCATTCGTCCAACTTCAAGCCTCGTAAGCGCGGCATGTCAGTGGCGTCGCCACCAAAAGCGCGTTCCGTTTATTATCATGTATTACACTAATTAACTGTTTATTTCTGTTATTAATTTACATACGTACTTGTTAATTTAACTTGATTACAATTATTGCAACAAAACGACAGTGAGCCATTTTGTGCCCTATGTGAATTTTAAAGCTCATAATACTCAAATAATAATAATAATAATAATAATAATAATGTCTTTATTTGGACACAAAGAATATACATAAGCTAAATGACCAGCTGCTATGCGGATTACGATGCCCAAAGGGCGAAGTTCACTTTCGGGATGCTAAATCAGTCAGTGCTCTTCCACTTAGCCCGACAAATTATAATTTACAATAGACGGATGAGCTGAGTATGAGTAATACATGCAATGAAAAAGTTTTAAATAAGGAAATAAAATCACAATAGAGATGAAATGGGACGTGTATATATGTAGTAACTTAACGGTGTCTAAGTGCACAGCAGGTTTTTACGAAGTGTTTTTTTAAAATTAGTTGGTGAAAGATGTTTGATACTCGGCGGAAGTGAATTATATAAATTACATACATTGTATGAAAATGATTTTTTAAACAGCTCTAAATTATGTTTAGGAACAGTAATTAAATCCTTCCGCCGTATGTTGACATGATGTACATCAGTACGAAAGCAAATCTTATTATACAGATATGGAGGTGATTTATTCATTATAATTTTGTGATATAATTTAGCTGAGTGAAGAAGTCGACCTTGTTCCATATTAAGCCAAGGAATAGCTGTTAATTTATGTGAGATACGATCGTATCGTTTAAGACCATAAATTAAACGCACGCACGAGTTTTGGATAACCTGTACTCTCCTAACAAGTTGTATAGATAGACAACTGCCATACACAGCACTACAAAAGGAAAAATGAGACAACACAAGAGATTTGCACAATAAAATCTATTAGACAAATATGTATAAACAACAAATACTTTCACAATACATAGTAAAATAAATAAGTAGTTTTGCGGAGCACGTAATGTTAACGGCATTTGATTAAATTCTCATTAAAGAAATCCTAATAGTTGACATTCCTTAGTATCATTAACAACAGATTAGCAAATATTCAAAAATGTTTTTATTAGTTAGTTCGTTTTCAACTGTGATTTAAAAGCGAGTGTAGAAATATGAGTTCTACACAGGGAAAAAGTGGCCAAGTAATAAGTGGTGAAACGCGTGAGGTGATATATAACGTGTACAGTTATTTGAAAAACTTACACCCCACATATACCTTGAAACAATTAACGGAAACCGTGTCTGAAGCAACAAAAATGTCTGTTAGATCAGTGGCAAATATTATTAAAGAGGGTGAAGGTCGAACAGAAGAGGGAAAACCAAGATTTTCAACTCCAGGCAAGAAACGCCCACGTCCGTCTCCTGTGACCGACTTGGAAGATTTCGAAAAGAGCCTTTTTCGCAATATAGTATATAATTTTCACAAGACCGAGGGTGCACGGGTGACAATTCCTGCTCTACGCAAGAAACTCCACAATGACTTAGGTTGGCACGGTGGTGCTACATCTTTACATATTAAAAGACCTGGGATTTCAATCGCATCGAACTGAGAATAATAGAAAACTTTTAATAGAGAAGAACGATATAAGGGCTCTAAAAATTACTTACTTACAAAAATTCAATTCTACGGAGAATTAAATCATCCAATTATCTGCATGGACGAAACATATGTTCATAGTGGACACACACAATCAACGTCGTGGAGTGATGGCACAACTAACGGTCTGCAATTTCCAAAGGACAAAGAATGATTGTGGTACATGCGGGAGGTGAAATGGATTTTTTTACCAGCTTGTAGTCTGATATTTAAATCAGGAACTAGCAGCGGAGACAATTTCCAAAGGACCAAGAATGATTGTGGTACATGCAGGAGGTGAAATGGGTTTTTTTACCAGGTTGTAGTCTGATATTTAAACCAGGAACTAGCAGCGGAGACTATCGCGACGAGATGAATGGTAGCAACTACGAAAAATAGTTACGTGAGAAACTTTTACCAAACCCCCCACAATCGGTTTTGGTTATTGGTAATGCGCCGTACCATAATGTTCAGGTGGATCGTGCTCCAACAAGTAATTCGAAAAAGGCAGATATGGTGAAGTGGTTAATAGAGAAAAAGATACCGTTCACTCCTTTGATGTACAGACCACAACTTTATGAAATAATTACGCTACACAAAAAGGAACATATAACGTACAAGTTTGATTGTATATTAAGTAATGAAGGGCATATGGTGCTGCGAATACCTCCCTATCACCCGGATTTAAACCCGATTGAGTTGATTTGGGCTCAAGTGAAAAATAATGTTGCAATGTGAAATACCACCTTTAACTTCAACCACGTTAGAAGATTGTTGAAGAAGAATTAGCGGCTGTTACTCAAGAAAACTGGCAAAAGTGCTGTAAAAAGGTAATCGACCAGGAAAAAAAATATTTAGAAAACGAAATACTGATTGACGTACAAGTCGAAAAACCGGTGATAAATTTGGAGGACGATTCAGAAACGGAAAGTGGCTGGTCTAGTGATGAATGATTGGGTGACTTATTTGTTAGTAGTATTTAATATTATTATAGTAGGTAATTATCGCCGTTTGGGTAACTTTTCCCCAAAGTGTATGGGAATATAAAAATTGATTACCTAAGAAATATCATAATTTTTTTAAATCCTGAATAATACTCTTAAAACACAGCATATTCTGTTTCTATAATT
The DNA here is from genome assembly GCA_036346205.1 of Vesta saturnalis. Taxonomy (NCBI): domain Eukaryota; kingdom Metazoa; phylum Arthropoda; class Insecta; order Coleoptera; family Lampyridae; genus Vesta; species Vesta saturnalis. The sequence continues at coordinate 2,422,164 of JARFJB010000360.1, read as the reverse complement.
AAAAATCGAACTTATACTTTTTTGATTTTCATAAACGATTAAACTGTTGTGTATGTTTGTAATTAAAATATAAAATTTATTACTTGTCAACATGGTTATTTTTTTATTTTATAAATGTTTAAACTATTACTGTTCATATGTAATTCAAATAAATAAAATATTTTAAAATTTCTTGTGGTTTGGTGACGAATAATTGAAAACGCGACACCGACGCCACTGGTAATGCTTTCAGTCGCTATTGCGTTAACGAGTGTGGCCGAATGCACGAACATCCATGCGCGACACGAGGCATTCTTTGGCCGCGCGGACTGTATACATTTCAAACATTCAATAGATTATATTAAATTGTAAAGAACCAGCGTCCTGTACATATGTGTTTTAGAATAAATTAGGTGCGGACCATCCTGTATGTAAGATTTCATAAGTTTACGCGATATTGCACAACAAATAATTTATTCATCACCGCTGACGTGTATTTCTAAGAAACCGTAAGTTTCTGCACGTCAGAACGATTTTAACCAATCGCATAACGGCATCCCCCGCACGGTAGCCGCGAAACCGCCCACAGATGCACCTTTATAAACTCGCGACGCGCATAATAAAAGGGAGATGAATCTCAGTAGATTCAAGTCAAGCCGTTCCAGAAACCAGTAGCCGCAGCCGCACCGTTTGCTTAGTGTAAGCACCGACCTGTTGTTCACCGACGAAGAGTCCTTCGCGATCGGGCGAGAACGCACACCACCTCGCACCGGGCAACCTAAAGTTCAATTCTGTACTGCTATTGATAGACACGTAAGTTGTAAAGTTATACAATCTCACAACTTACACTCAAACACTACAGACCGTAAATAATTCCGGGCTGAGCTCCAGGAGTTATTCCACATACACCTAGAGTAACGCAGGGGTAGCCCCCGACGGAACTCGCCAATACAAAGTACACTAACACCTAGAGTAGCACGAAGGGTAGATCCGATCGTCACTCACCACCACAAAGTACACCTAGAGGAACGCAGTGGCAGCCCCCGACGTATCTTACAAAGTACTTGAGGGTGAAGGGTTGTTACAGGGCTGTAAAGACCTACGACCTTTCTCTTAGTATATCCAGTAAAGACAGGCCATCGCCTACGTCTTCTGCGCATTACTGAAATCGCGCTCGAAACTTATACACTACCTACAGACAAAACACAATAACCGTACACGGTGTCTTAAATCGCAGAAGAGTACCTCCATAACCTGTTGTATAAATTTTTAGATAAATTGGTAGTCACTATAACCATCGTAAATACCTGGTGCACGAACGTTTGTAAATAAATTAGAGAGTACGTAGATTTTTCTATCTTTACGTAAACCGATTAGAGTAGTTTTAATATTAAGTATTTTGTTCCCTTGATTAATTATAAATAATTAAACTTAGTATAGAGATCGGTAATTAATTTAGTTAGATAAATAATCTAATTGCCAAAATTAAACCGGTAATAATTAAAGAAAGACCGTCCGAGATCTCGCGTTTGCAGACGCGCATTCGCGTGTATTATTTCCCGAGGAGTAGGACATCCTTGCTTCAGCGCTCCAGAGTTACTAACATATAAGCACGATATCGATTTTCTCAACGATTCGAGTTCATTGCGCTGGCGCTCCGATCAACCACTGCATCAAGGATAACGCTCGCGCTACTGTACATGCAGGACCGTAACCTAAACTTTGCCTCTTAGGTAAGGAATAGATTAAAAAGACTATCTTTTGTTCACAGAAGCGACTTCGCACCCAGTGACGCCAGGACCCGGACCAGGGAGTTCTTACATACATATTTTGTTAGTTACCGTTTATTTTATTTATTGTAAATATTTGTTTAATATACGTGTTAAAAATGCTTTACGGATTTTATTTAAGGTTACAGTGTTAAGCCCATCCAGTACTTACTACGAACCACACCCCGTTTATAAAATAAACCCGATTGAGCAAAGCCGAGGCAAAATAAAACCGCGTTGGGTTACCAAACCAGAAGGGCGCATTATAAATATAAGTATAGAACCCTAAAAGGAGGGGCACATTACAAAATTTTAAATTATTACAATATACAACTTAATTTTAAATTTACAGTTTATATTTTGTGTTTAGTATTACAAAAGTACTTACTAATACTAGGTTACGATTCATATTTATTTGCATAATGATTATTATTTTGCATATAATTCGCCTTGAAGGTAAACGTTTGGTGCAAATTATATTTTACTAGCAAGGATTTATAAGGTCATAAATCCTTCAAGAACAGTTAAAGTTTCGAATTGCGTTCTTAACGGTATAGAACTACTGTATATAGCGGGAACATTCTTTTAATTAGTACAGTTAAATTAATTCAATCTTGGAGAAAATACAAAACATTAATGAAATAGTTAGTGTATATAGAACAATTACAAACAACCACAATGGTCGTTGTTAAGATACGAATATCAAGCAAATTAAAACATGTAAAAGGCCCATAATTAAATTTGACGTCACATACGTGAGAATAAGTAAATGGATAAGATTTGTTTATACCCTATTGTGCATTTTAAAAATTCGTTTGGTGTTATTTCGTTATGTTTATTGGTTTTGGTAATACTAAACGTTTATATAGAACATACGAGAGTGAAAAAATAGTTTAGGCGTTTACATTCCACAAAAATTATGTATGGTTGCACACATTAAGTAGCGTTGTCAATATTTTTAAAATTTTATTTAAAAAATTTATTTAACGATTGTTACATTATTTTGGATTGAAAATAAGTTTAATGGGTCTCAACGTACTTTTTGAAATCACTGAAATTTAAATTTAAATTACGTTTAAAAAAATAATACCAATTTTACGTTTGAAATTGAGTTAGTAATTTACCGAGCAATGAACTATCGTGCTTTGTAAAATTGTTAAGGACTTTTGTCATCTAGACCAAAACTTTATCGAGAAATTCCGATCGTAGTAGCACCTTATGATCTATACTATCGCTTTATAGTTTTATTTTAGGTGTGCCTTTTAAGGCAGTATTTCAGATATGTTACTACTAAAACCCATAAGCAATCTGCTTATTTTAATAAGCCTAATATTTAATATGGAATTACATTAAAAGAGATTAAGGAAAATTAATACTTAATTAATAAAATTTCATTAGAATAGTGAAACAAATTATATATATCAAACTTATGATTAAACATGTAATAGCAAGTCAAAATGCACGGTTTAACAAACAATGTTAAAGAAGACGATAACACATGGTATCGAATTAGAGATAAACCATTTACTTAATGGTACTATATTTTGAGATTTACAGAATATCTGTAAGTAATAGATTGATAAATTTGAATTGAATTTAGAGCGATGTTTCGCTAGTCATCTTCAGGCTGCTAAAGTTATATGTAATTAGACTCTAAAACTTAACAACCGAGAAATCATGCAAATGGTAAAATCCATATATAATTTAAATTTTATGAAAAATCACAGTTGAAAAATAGTGGCATGCTGTTAATACCAAAACAGGCAACCTTAATTGGAACCTCAGGTATGTTGAACAATACAAAATTAAGCTGAAGATGCATTTATATTGATTCAGCTTTGATAAATTTAATATCCAAGCTAAACACGTAATTTAGGTATGTCATTATTAAAAAACATAAGTAGGTAGGTGGTCTTGGAACCGAGCAATATTGTCCATAGGTAAACACACGGCTCTATGCCGACATAAATTGTAGATATAATAAGATTTTATGATAAAGTACGCGAAGATATTGTAAATATTATATAGGTTTTTCTACATTAATGTATAGTAAACTTTAATGCAAAAAACTTTAAGGGGAGACGGATGTCACAAATCACAAAAAACAAAAAAAAATTATTTATTATTTTTCTCTGGTTTGTTTTGAAGACATCGATATATAACAAATCTATTTGTAAACGCTAATGAATGGAAAAATATGTATGGGATACGTTTTGTCACAAAGAATCCACTAATGAAAAACCGCAGCATAACTTTTGCGACATTTCATGATGTATCTACAAACAGGCTATGAAGGATGAACTACATTATAAGCATGACAACTCTTTGGACGTGGCTGTGATTGAAGTAATAAAACCAACTTACCAAGCCTTAGCTTACCCACACCTCCTCAAAAAGTGCCTTTACGGCTAAACTCAAAACGTGAATGAGTCGTACAATTCAGTGTTGTGATCTAGAATACCCAAAATATATGTGTTGAAATGAACACCCTAAAGTTTGGAACATTTGAATCTATAATTATCTACAATGAAGGCAATACAGGGAGAGTAAAAGTTCTACAACATGTTGTACTGCAATCAGGGCCTAAGTGCATCAAGATCTTGTCGGATATCGATATTGTGAGAGTGAGGAAGGCAGAAAGCTCCATTCGAGACGATGTAAGGAAGAGAAGAAAACACTCAAGTACACTTAAGAACCGGAATATGGATGTGGTGATGCAAGAAGGACCACAATATGAAGCAGGAATGTATTGGTTTGTGAGTAAAACCATTTTTATGCGCTATTTGCTCTTATTTCTCTTAATTCTCTAAAGTAGGCTATTTTGGAACAAAATCAGTTTTTTCTCAGGAACTGTTTATCGTATTGACTTAAAATGTCTACCACTTATGTAAAATACCATAATCAACAGCCCCTACC
>JARFJB010000360.1:2315000-2410000 GCA_036346205.1 Vesta saturnalis | reverse complement strand
TAATCATTTATCAGTATTGTAGGGAGGAATGAAAGTAATAAACGTAAGGGGTGAATCAAAGAGTAACTACCCAGATTATTCGATAACGCGCCATTTCAACAAAGACGAAATTTGATCTATTCGTCTTTTGTTTTATATAAATTCTGCCACAAAACACGAAAATGGAAGATCATCAAGATAATCTTGCATGTACGCGCCCCGAAATAGCGAAATTGACAAAAATACGGTCGAGAATTTGCTCATATCAAAGCTTTTCAATGGAGTGGAGCTTTTCAATTCTATTTATGACACATTTTGTAAGAGTAACATGCATGACATAATTCAGGATCAAGCTTGCCAACCTAAAAATTTTCGTAAAATGTTACGTGAATTAATGGCTATAATGACTCGGACATGATGACATCGCGTTTTTTAATATGTCTATTAAAGAATCAACATGGATGCAAATTACAAAACTGTATATTAAAAAACAAGTTTCATAACACCAGCGTCGAAGCACGAATTCAAGCTTAAAAAACCGACTTTTTTAAATGACTGCTTCAAGTCTTATGAAACAAGTCTTTTATGCCATTTTTTGTAATTTGCCCCTATTAGGCCGTTTTTAAACAACAGTGTTTACTTATTTGATTTAGGGATTTCTGTGGCGGTTGGTAGCGTCTTAATCTTAAAAGTGAGAATGTGATCTAGTTGCCTTTTGTTTTATGCAAAATTGTGTCAGAAAACACCAAAATGGAAGATAATAAAGATAATCTTGGTTGTACGCCCACTCAAGTACATAAAATTGCCAAAAATACGGTCACGAACTTTCCCACATCAATGTTTTCCACTGGACGCATCATATTTTTGGCACAATTTGTAGAAGTGACATGCATGGCATAATTCCGGATGAAGCTTTTCCAACCCAAAAGTTTTAGTAAAATGTTTCTTGAATTAATGGCTATAATGACATCGCCTTTCTTAATATGTCTATTAAAGCATCTAAATGGATGCAAAGCACAAAATAGTATATTAAAAAACAAGCACGTATTTAAGCGTAAAAAACAGTTTTTTAAATAATGAGGTCTTATGAAACACGTTTTTATGCAATTTTTTTTTTATTTTTCGGACTCCGTTTAAACAAACTTTTTTAGTTTCGTTGATTTTGGGATCTTTGTGCCGGTTGGTAATGTCTTAATTTGAAAAGTGAAAATTTGATCTAGTCGCGTTTTGTTTTATCCTAAATTCTGTCACAAAACACGAAAATGGAAGATAATTAGGGTAATCTTGTAAGTACGTCCCCGGAAATACGTGAAATTGTCAACAATACAGTAGCGAATTTGGTCACATCAAAGTTTTCCACTCGACGCATTTTTTTTAAATCACATTTTGTCAGTGACAAGCATGACATAATACCAGATCAAGGTTTGCCAACCTAAAAATTTTTTTTAAATGTTCCGTGATTGAATGGTATAATGATATCGGAGATAATGACGTCGCGTTTCTTAATAGGTCTATTAGAGTATCAAAATGGAAGCAAATTACAAAAGCACATATAGAAAACTGAAATCAATAATGACAATGTATGACTTTACTAGGGTATTTAGTACAAAATAGTAAGTAAAAGAGTATTTATTTGATTAGAAATACTGTTTTATCGCGTTTGCTGTTTGAGATAAAAGAAAGTAGTTGATGTAAGCACTTTCGAACTTGACATTAAAGTGCTTTTGAATAAATTCCGTTTTTAAAAATTAGATTTTATCGTGCTTCATCACCCCTAATGTGTTTTTGTAAAATGTTCGAGCAGATTAGACCCCGCAAGCTGTTGATTTTCAAACTAAAACGTTTTATCGACATTGATGAGACTATAATATGCTACAGTTACAACCGTTAACACCATGTCCTTACTTGATCCCAATTTAAGATAGAAATGTAATAAGAAAATAGACTGACATTAGACAGAAATTAATAGTGCGCGTTTTTAATCATCTTGATTTTAATTCTATTTTCAGTGCGATAATTCTTGAATTTATTCTTTGAAACTAATTTCCACCGACAAAAAAATTTTGGAGTAAAGTTTTTGGTCTACTTGCGTTAATAAGAAACTTTTAGGTAATTAAATCTTGATAAGAAATGCGATTTCATGAATTGGTTTCATTGGTTATCGGAGATTCAGTTTTTATATGCTTCTGGGTGATGAATAGGTGGTGTAAGAAAAGTTTAATCCTTTCAACAGCGATAAAGATTCTTGGGATAAAAAATTCTAGAATACAATAGGATTTTAAGGTCCATTAACAAAGCTTAGCTTTGAAATTAAATAAAAAAATTCAGATTCTTTATTACTACACTTCAACGTATTGCGGAACCCTGATATTGACAAGCTTTATCAACTTTACAGAAACTGAATTATTACTTAAGTAGATGTCGAATGATCATAAATAAACTACAGTCTTCCAATACACCTCAGGGAAACCGAAATAGTCAATAACATTTATTAAACTCAGATCAATTTAGCTCAGACCTCATATTCCACATTCATATTCTTAAATTTTTAATTTTGCTAAATCATGATATACATAACAAGATGGGCTTCCAAATTTCTTGATTCTCATTTCGTACGCAATGATGTACCACTATTCGTAAATACAGGTACGATAAATTGATTAATACCGAGGAATTACAACTTCAAATCTACTATAAAGTTTTAGAAATCATTCCCAACCAATTTTCCTGCCATAAAACTACGATCCACATCCAGACTACTTTTCCACTTCCTTTGCAACCATATTTCTGACTTGTTTATGACTGCGTCCTATTACGCCCGATATTTCCTACTCCGAGTCCTAATCACTTTATATACCCGGTTGTGTTCTCTCACAGTTACACACTCTTTATCGACGAAGAGCCAGAAAGGAGCATGATCGCTATCGGAAATAATTTAAATTATCGCGGATTGATTGACTAATTCGCAAACCGGTCTTTACCGTTTCTGTAAACTGCTAAGATACCGAACTGACGGAAAGGTAAGTATCAGCAAAGGAAAATGGGAGCCTGGAGACCTAATGCAAAGAAGTAGAAAAGATGTTGACCAGAAACCGATAAAGGACCGCATCCCGGCAACAAGAACTTCGCCAATGGTAGCTTCTAACGAACCCATGCGAAAACAGAGCACCACCAAAGAAGAAGACATCGACAAGAATCGCATGAGAGAAAGAAAAGTAGAAGTAACAGTATCCATCCTATTGGACTGCCTAAGCTACTAAATATTTTCATCCACGTTAATGTTTAACTTTAACCAGGCCACCATTATCTTTACCACCATTCTTGTACCCAACTCAGAAGCCCATGCAAGACTACATCACTTATTTCCAACTTATACCGTAACCATCACCTAATCATCATACCTAGACCATCCAATATACCACCGCCGATTGCTACTTATCAAATGTGTAATACTTCCTCCACATTGAAAAACTTCTGCAAAAGCTAACATCTTCACAGAGAAGCGTGAGTTGGTTATGAAAATGATTGAGTAGCAACTGAGTTCCTCAACCGATGCATGCTTGCGGATTGGTTAGGAGCATTTGTTGCATTCATCTCTTCTCACCTATTACGCTCCTAAACTACATACACAAGTAAATTGACCTCACAACAGGAACTGTTGATGCATGACGCGTTAGACGGAAGCGCGCCCTCATTAAAAACTTACACACAAAGTACAAATACTATCTATAACAGAAACAAAATTACCTACAATACACAATACTAAACATCCTCAATAACAACCGACGCATCCAAGGCACAGTATTCCTAGTTCACAGTAGGTATCTTCCTACGCCATTTCTCTTACTACCGAACTCACTTGACCTTAAACACGTTCTAACAATGGTGCGTTTCCATCAGTTGTAATAGTTTTCTGTTATTATAACTTCCCAGGCCTCGGCGTACTTTTTACAGAATTACTCAAATACATATCACTTCGCCTAACACTGCACCTTATACACACAATTAGGATACACCACAACCAGCAAAACCAAAACTGAACGTACTTCTTTGCTATTACAGCTGGCAAACTAGCGAATTAGAAACAAAACTCACAGTTTTTCGACTATCAACAAACATTCATAATCGACCACATAATAAGCGACACTATAACAACTGCTACATAGGAATGATAATAATCTAGTACCACTTTCCGTTATTAGAAAATACTCCTTTTATTCCATCACTGCCACCTCCCAGAATGACAACCAGACAACGGGACGTACATTATAACGGACGAAACTGTGTAATACCAACAAAAATTATAGACGTAACCAAAAGACCACCCCCTCCACAAATCTTATCGATAAAATAGCGAATCCGAATATACCGTCAATTTTCAGATTCAGGGACCTCGCACTTCAAACAGAATTTGAAATATCCTGATCAGACTAGAAACAAGCAGAGTTGCGCAAGAAAACTTTCCTAGACTACCATGAATCCCCTAAACTTTGGCATAGAGCGAAAACACTCTCCGCTCTTATCTAACAGATACTTAAGGTGACCTTATTGCTAGTGACAGAAAGGTGGATCTACTCGGCCTTTACCTACAAGATACAATACAACTCTTGGAAATCCATCATTTGATACGTACTTCAAAGCTAGTCTAGAACAGCTTGATCATCTTAGGCAACCCAACATACTTCGTAGAGGACCAGAACAAGATATTTCTAACGACTAGTTCTGCGAAAACTACCCCCAAACGCTAGTAGACAACTAATCTCAACAGTATTGAAGTTCGCTTTTACCGTTATGAGAACTAAACCTTAATCCTGCAGACTTCCTCCAACAGAGCCATGTCTCTCCTAAGTTGTATGCTAAAATTCCTGAAGACTCTTCTACCGCGTAAGCTAATGGGGCACTCCGAAACCAACAACGTCATCGCCCACAGATCGTTAGAAGATCCAAATGATCGAAATGTACCCATTTACTTCTTTTAACTCCTGTTATACCTGATGGACAGGTTTGTGAAGGAAAAAGTAGACGCAACTATATCCCAAGTATTTTCAACGTCAACAGGCGTCCCGCAAGCTTTTTGACTTGCCTCCATGCTCTACACCACACGACATTTCTAGAGGCACCAACATTTTGATTGCTCAATTCGCCGCCGACACTGCTTTTTGGGCGGTTTATTGGAGAAGCGAGACCGCGAACCGAATACTCTCTCAATAGCTCTGACAATTCGCCAATTAGGAAAACCAATGAAGAACCACTATCAATCCTAACGAAGCACACACCTCACAAAACAACCTAAATGTTCCACCGACAAACTTAACTTACAACTCCGACAAGTCTGACTACTTACCCGGACACCCTTATATATATATATATATATATATATATATATATATATATATATATATATATATATATATATATATATATATATATATATACCGTGGTCGTAAAGTAAGGAGTAAATTCAATATCTCGTAAAGCACAATTTTTTCAAAAATCGCTCGGACCCGTCGATTTTATATTTTTCGGGCATATTTTTGAAAAAAAATTTATACAGGGTGTCTCAAAAAAGATTTGCTAAAAAAAATTTTTTTTTTTAAATTGTAACCCGATTTTATTATTGCGTTTTTGGATTTCCCTTACAATTCTAAACATTTGTCATGTAGCATGTGCTATACCTAAGTCCAAGCGTTTTGGAGTTATTCGCATTCAAAATTTAAAAATTGAAAAAAGATCATGAAGAAAACGAAAAATAAAATAATTTTTATAACGTTTTATTATATCGAAAACAAAAATTCGTAAACTTAAAAATTATTTTATTTCAGCATATGTTCGGTCAACTGACAATAGCCTAATCGATCTACAAATTCTTGCTGCACATTTCGAACCATTTCGGGCGTTATTCGACGTATTTCTTGACGGATGCGTTGTTTTAAATCATCTAGATTTGCCGGTTGGCTTTGTTTTCGATATAATAAAACGATCGAGCTTTCAAAATAGGTATTACATGCCATATGATCCCAGACGGACTATATATATATATATATATATATATATATATATATATATATATATATTGATCAATTTATGCTGAGGAAGCAGTCATCTATTCATGTTCTAATTAGGCCAGGTTTAAAGAAAACTCTTTGATATTCGTCAAGCTTTCGAGATAAATATAAATTGATCAATTTGAATTTCCACACAGTCAAGATTACCTTCCTACTAATATATATATATATATATATATATATATATATATATATATATATATATATATATATATATATATATATATATATATATATATAAGGTGAATTTTTTACTTTAAGCATTGGCATCTCGGAGACTACAAGAGCTGTAGATTCGGTTAAATGGGGAAAGAGTTGCAGTTTTATGGTTCTAAATTAACGACACTTTCAGTTGTTTGAGAAAGTTCATTGCCTTACTAGATATTTAAAAAAACTAAAGGCCCTAATTTTTAGGTGAAATGTTATAATAAACTGAGTGACTAACTTAACCGGATAAAAATGTTTTTCCATGGTACATTCTGTTTTTGCAACTCCTAATAATACAATAGTCCTGTGTCGTTATAAAGAGAACAATTTGTTCTTTTTAAAAGCCAACTATAACTGCTACTTAAAAAAATCTAGGTTTGTTTTAACCCAAGCGAGCAGGAAGATACTATGCATAACATTATAGGCATTAAAATGTCTAAAATTTTTATTGGTATCATTTTGTCGTATTCTTAATAATACAACATTTAAAAGATAAATCACTAAACGTTTGTTACTTTTAAAAATGAATACATCGTGTCTGATATCGTTACAAAGCTTAAAAAATGCGCATCTGATAAAGGCACAGCCTACTATACCTACTATTTAAAAAAACAAAGGTTTATATCATAACTTTGGAACAAGAAGAGATAGAACAAAAGTGGCGACGCCAATAGATAAAAAAACACTACCATTTTTTCTTTTACATTTTTTTTCTAAAATCGATAACTGTGTTATGTAGAATTAAATAAATGCAAAATTTTAGTTTTTGTGAAATATCTACTAAGCCATGAACTTTTTCCAACAAGTTAAAGTGTCGTTAATCTAGATGCATAAAACCCTTTTTCCCATTTTACCGAATCTCTATCTCTTGCAGTTTCTGAGACGTCAATGCCTGAAATGAAAAAACTCACCCTGTATGTATGTATATATATATATGTGTATATATATATATATATATATATATATATATATATATATATATATATATATATACATAATGCCTCGTTTATTGGTTTTAAGGTCAGAAAACAGACTGTTAATTTTAAAAGATTTAAAATTCCATTATTAAGTCGATATTTCGAAATATTTTCTTTCTTCTTCTGGACTAATACTAAAGGATGAACATGGTCAGGAATATAAAATTAAATTTACAAAGTGTGCAACAACTTACATAAATTAATGATGAATTGAAACGGAATGTGACAATACTAAATATTGATGAATGTATGATTAAATACATGTAAGAGGTACTTAAAACCGGAATCTAAAATTCTAAAATTATAATTAACTAATTAACATTCTAAAAGGTTATAGTAAAATACTTACAATTAATGTACAAATGGAGACGTTAATTTTAAATGCGTGTTACTGCAATTTTAACTGATAAGAAGCATGTGTACTAGGGAAATGCCAATTTTATATTAGACAAGGATGGGAGTACCAATCTCCCCCCCCCCTTTCTTGAGTACAGTAAAACGGGAATTTCAAAATAGTAACAAGGTCGAAACTAAGAATTAATGATTGATGAATTGCATATTTAATGGATAATTATATATAGTGCTGAGGCCACTAATGTCTGTTCTATTATTAATTGAATTTTCATCCTCAAGTATATGACACATTTCAAGGAATAAGCGTTTTGATATATTCCGTTCTTTAGCCAATATTTTTGGTTTATCGAAATCGAAAGAGTGACTGTTCTCCACTGAATGTGCTGCCAATTGACATCCTAGTCTTTTATATTTTATGCCTGATTTATGAGCTGAAATTCTACCTTTCAAGAATTGTGAAGTTTGCCCATTATACGTGCCCGAGCATTTTGTACAATTTAGAGAGTATACGATATTTGAATGTAATAGAAAATGTGTTTTTTTCTTTAGAGGAGAGAAGAGGATTTTAAGAGTAACTAAGGGTTTATCTGTTATTATAATTGGAAATGGTTTTACGATATATTTTATTTGTGGTGTGACTTTTTCTAAGAACGTAAGGCTTATATAGGTTTTTATATTATCATTTTGTGCCTGTTGAGAAGTATTATTGACCGAAAGCTGTGGAGTATTATTATGATTTTGCATAGCAGGACTTTCTTGTGAGAAAAGTATTTTGTTAACTAAGGTTTTTGGATAAGAGTTTTCGATGAAGAGTCTTGATAATTTTTTTTAATTTTTTTCGACAAATGACGCATCAGAGATAGTTAGAACTCTATATTTCAAAGCCTTTATTAAATTTACTTTATATTTCAAAGGATGGTAGCTCCTATAATTGAGATAACGACCAGAATGTGCACTTTTTTGATACCAATCAAATCTAATGCTGTTTGAACCATCCCTAACTAGTAGGGTGTCCAGGAAGGGTACCGCCCTTTTATCATTTTCTACCTCAGCTGTAAACTGTATGTGCTGGTCATAACTATTAAAAATACTAAGTGTGTTGTCGATCTGATCTAATGGAACACTGCATATGATGTCGTCCACATATTTTTTAATAAATGGGAGTTTGAAAGAAAGCTTTGGTAGAGTCTGATCTAGGAGGGTATCCATAACGACCTGACTTAGGATGGGGCTGATAACAGCTCCCATAGGAACGCCTAACAATTGCCTGTAGAAATTACTATCATGTGTGAAATATGAAGTATCAAAAATGTATTTTATAATTTCAATGAATAGGTTTAAATCAATTGTAGTATGTAAAGAAATAGAGTCCCATCTGATCTCTATGGCTTCTTGTATGTGAATCCAAGGAATATTATTAAAGAGACTAACAACATCTAAACTAATAAGTACAAAACCTTGAGGTAGTTTGAAATGTTTCAGTTGTTGTATTAAATCAAATGTCGATATAACAAAATATGGGTTATCGGTATTATATGAAGATTTTAAAATATCAGTAATAAAAGATTCTAATCGCCTAGAAGGAGAATTGTGAGCATCAACTATATGTCGTAGTGGATGATTTTCTTTATGGATTTTTACATTACAGAATATCTTTGGTGGAAGTGGGTATTTTGGTTTTAAAGTTTTAGCCTTTTCTAACGTTATATGCTCTAGGCAGACGAGCTTTTCTATAAATGAATTACGCCGTCTTGTAAAACGAGGTGTGGGATCCTTCGTCAGTACCTCATAATTAATGGGGTCTGATATGATAGCTGTTAATTTTTCAGGCTATTGATCCTTATCCATTATAACTGTGGTGTTGCCTTTATCAGCTTTTAGAACGAGAATGTTGTTATGTTCTTTTAGGAATTTTTTACATTTATAGAGAGAATTGGACATAGTTATTTGAAATTTGTCATTATTAAAGCCATTATTCTTATTATATTCTTTTATGTTAAAATTATTTAAAATATGATTTGTAACGACATTAGTGATTCTAGCTCTTATATAATTTTGATTATTTTTGGGGATAATGTTAATAATATTTTCTATTTCAGATAGGTAATTAAAAATGGAGAAATTGTTTTGTTGAGGTTGTCTACTAAATTTTGGACCCAACGCCAAGAAATTAGTAACCTCCTCAGGTATTAGTTGTGAACTTATATCTTTGATCCAACCGTCCTTTATAGGGGCTTTATTAATATTATTGTGAGACACCCTAAGTTGGTTTAATTTCATTGTGTTCGACCTCTTTATCATATTGAACATTCTATAGAATTCAGTCTTGCCTACTTTTAAAACTGTGGAACAAATGCGGCGGGAGAACCCTACTTAATCTATTTTGAATGAAATTGAGTGATAAATCAATATTCTTAAGTTTAGAGCAAGTGATAGTAATTTCAGAATTAAGTATATTGTATTTTAACCTTTTTTCCATTTTGCCTCAGCACTATATATAATTATCTATTAAATATGCAATTCATCAATCATTAATTCTTAGTTACGACCTTGTTACTATTTTGAAATTCCCGCTTTACTGTACTCAAGAAAGGGGGGCAGATTGGTACTCCCATCCTTGTCTAATATAAAATTGGCATTTCCCTAGTACACATGCTTTACACACAAAAGGATTTTCGGCGATACCATCCCTACCAAAGAAATCATCACAACTTCCTACACCTACCAACCTCCCAAATTCCCCCGTAAAAAACCCAAACTTAAATTCAAACACCCCCCCGCGATCTTAACCCAATTATTAGACGACATCCCAGAGGAGATAGAAGAGACCCTCGATAACATTCCTTATGCACTCCGCATCCCACCGTCAACTGGATAACGACCACGCAACGATACCGGCCAACGAATCGTTTACACCCCTCACCACACTCAACCACATGCACACCTAAACCTAAAAACTCACAACATTAATAAATCACACCTTCAAACTTTTTTTTACACCAAATAAACCCTCAACAAATAATTTTCTTTTTTTTTTACACACCAAAATAATAAACTCATGATTGTAAACCACACAATTACAAAAAACATCGCAACACCAACAATAATGAAATGACCAGGGCTGAAGAGGAGGAATCCTGAACAGTCTACGAATAAGCATATAAGCATAAAACATAAGCATACTAACCAAAAGCATGAGCATACTAACCTAAAAAAAAAAAAAAAAAAAGTACACATGCTTCTTATCAGTTAAAATTGCAGTAACACGCATTTAAAATTAACGTCTCCATTTGTACATTAATTGTAAGTCTTTTACAATATCGTTTTAGAATGTTAATTAGTTAATTATAATTTTAGAATTTTAGATTCCGGTTTTAAGTACCTCTTACATGTATTTAATCACACATTCATCAATATTTAGTAATCGTTACATTGTCACATTCCGTTTCAATTCATCATTAATTTATGTAAGTTGTTGCACACTTTGTAAATTTAATTTTATATTCCTGATCATGTCCATCCTTTAGTATTAGTCCAGAAGAAGAAATAAAATATTTCGAAATATCGACTTAATAATGGAATTTTAAATCTTTTTAAAATTAACAATCTGCTTTCTGACCTTAAAACCAATAAACGAGGCATTATTGTATTTCGAAAAAGTAGGTCAAATTACTTCCCAACACTCTTATATATATATATATATATATATATATATATATATATATATATATATATATATGTTTACATTGCTAAAGTAAATACCAAATTCTTGAAATTTTGTTGAACTTAAATGAATTGAGCTTGAACGAGACTGAATAGTAACGTTGCTTAACCGGTGTCGATTTAGGGATTGCTTACGCTTTGCATACTTTGGAAATTAAATGCTTAGCGTTAGAAAAATGTAATTTTATGACTAGTTAATTTTTCTAGTTGACCGTTTGTTAAAAATAATTTTGATTACAGAGATCCCTTCGTATCTTTGGAGTTAACGAATGCTTACTCACACTTAAACAAATACAACACACCTTTTACCCCTAAGGAAATACGCATTACTTATCGTTTCTATGTATACCTTTGATCTTCTTGTTTGGCTCAACTTACTCATATAATCTTTACATACAGTACCAGTGCTACTTTTTTTTTGTTCCAATGCATAGTTTTCCAAAAACACGAGATTATGTACACCCCAGCTGGCAAAGTATTTGGAATATCTAATTACTTAGGACCTTTCAATTTTGTTCATAAAGCTCTCTGAAAAGGAGGAAAAACAGTGCTGTCATTAAGTGCAAGTTTTTGTTTGTTTATTTGGGATTTAAAATAGCTATTACCACCAGAATAAATTTCAAAAGTTGTACACATTGTTACTTGACACAAAGTAGCATTTATAGAATGTAATAATACATCCGAACACTTTTCAACGCTCAAGGCAGAACAAACAACATATTGCAACCTATTGTTTATAAATTACGTTGTTCTGTCTGTAACTCGATATACATACAAAGGACAAACAATAGAAAACATTGACACTACGTACAAAGGATATATTTGATATTATATGTACAGACATTTAGATAAACAATTACGTTGAACACTTATTTGAACAAAGACTTCCACTGAACTCGAGTAACAATATTACATTTTCCGATAATAAAACAAAATTGGTTGTTTTGGAAGGTTTTGAAATTTATGAATACAAAAATCAATTAAAGTTTGTCTGTTATTTTCACAGTTTACTAAAAGCTTTAAATGAAGCTCAAAATTCATGTGTCTCATAATATTGCTCTAACATTGAATGTGATTAAAGTTTGTTAATTGAAAGTTTATTAATTGTGTTTTGGAATTTTCATGATGGTAATCTATGACTACGACGTTCTGGATTCAATTCGAAACATTATTCAATTATATTTAATCTTTTAAAGATTTAATCATTATTCATTACTTATCGAATATATGGATTAAATACACAAAACCTTCCGCATTAAAATTCATTATTAAACTAATCATATAAAGTGGATGATCTTAAATCGACATGTTTCGATAATTATACATATTGTCAGCATCGGGTTACCAAAGTACATACGAAGTTAGAACACAAAGGTTTACTAAAATAGGTGCTTACGTAATTTATTTATTTATTTACTTATTTATTTATTTGTTTACTTACTTACTTACTTACTTACTTACTTACTTACTTACTTACTTACTTACTTACTTACTTACTTACTTACTTTTTATTTATTTATTTATTTATTTGTTTGTTTCCAACAGGTTTGCAACCAATTACAGTAAACGAAAAAACAGGAATATATATTATATAATGTAAGCATGCTGCATGCTGTTCTGTATAGATACAAGCTAAACTAAAGATTTCCAAGAATATAGCAATAAACCTAACTAATACAATTAATACATCTGTACAAAAGTCCGTTTACATACTATAGTTTTTCTAAGCAATAATCTAAACTGTTGATCCAGAATGTACTCTTTTGTTAGATAATCTAATTACATACTAATTGGGATGTCAGTCGGTGTACTTAATTTACACTATTTCTTATTAAAATATATTTTATTGTTATGTAACAACCATCAAAAATATCACATACATGGTAGATTTTATTGTATACATTACAAATCACGTTACATTGTGATTTTGCGGTTGTATTTATTCGTGGTGCATTACAATAAAAGGAGAGTGAGTTGCGAATACCTTGTTTAGGAACAAGTATGTTTATCTTTTCGAGTAGATTAGGACAATATATACCGTTGTGTAATAAATGGTACAAGAATTTTAAACCTGTGACGTTGCGCCTAAGTTCTAATGAGAGAAAACCAAAACGCTCTAAAAGTAGCTTGGTTTCTATTCCTTTTGGAGGATAAACTCCGTCCATTTGTAAGCTAAATATTTTAAGAATCTACGTTGCACTGTTTCAATTGTTTCTATTTGATACTGGTATAAAGGGTACCAGATCAGACAGCCATATTCGAGGATTGATAGTACGTATGTAAAGTATAAGTTACACAATGCTTGTATGTTTGAGAAGTCTTGAGTATTTCTAATAATGAGTAATGATAATACAATGGTAATCTTCGCAAATTGGTTAATTAATAAATGTAGATAACATTTGCAAAGGCGTTTAGTACTGAAAACATTAAAATTTAGAAATTCATACCATAAATTTAAAACAATAAACTCCCTTAAAGAATCAAATCTTGAAAATTTTGGAAATGGTAACTTAAAATATAAATTGAAAAGGAGAACGACCTATAGCCTTCCGCTGCTATCACGGCACAAAAACTTGAAGATGAAGGCCCAAAAGTTAGACGCCGGAAACTTCAGCGAAAACCTGAAGGGAGAAGATAGCTTAAAAAATTAGTTACAAAATGTGGTCTCCCGCATCACTACAGTACAGATCCTAATTGATGAAGGCAATCAATAGCTTGTAATGATCCTGCTTGAATCCTTACAAATTTTCCGTTCCTAGAAATAATTCATATCAATCCTTATTTCTAAATTGTTTCCCCAACTGTATTATCATCGTTTAAAAATGATATCAGTTCTTATTCCGTTTTCATACTCCAGCCTTCTCTCTCTATATATAACCACTCCTCAACCATTAGATGACATTACTTTTAATTTACTTTACCTTCACCGGACCTCTTAGTATTTACTAACATTATAACTATACCTGACCTGATACACAGCACATTGGACATTCCCTATAATTATTATTGCCGCTCTCACCACCCAAGTTACTACCAGTCCTGATCCAAAACCAGTTACCAGACATCGTCAATCCCCTCTCATACTTCAAACTAGTCGTAGGTACATTGATATCCAACGTGCTTGGCTGCTACCACACCTAGATCGGGATAACAAATTGTCTAAAGTACGTAGTAGGTGAATTTCCGGAGGTACTACCCCGTATTGTGACATAGTACGTTCTTTGCTACCTGTTATATAATTATATCTTTTCACCAAAAAAGCGAAAAGTTCGCCACAAGGGCGAAAAGCGATTTAAACCAATTTTATAATTTGAACTGACGTTGTTGGCTGTTCTGCACCCACTTGGAGGTTTAAAATATAAGTCTAGAAGAGGCTATTCCACAGGAGGTTAAGGCCCCGAACAAATAGTCACACCTGGGTCAATCAATCAACCCTACACTATCTCAACAGCCCTACAACAATTAAACCGAGGTTTCGGCCCGAATACACAGTTTTATATCCCTACGGTCCCAAAACCACTTTCTACGTTCTATTATCACCCCTATCCATTCCTGATTGTTTACTACATGCACGCCCACATCTTCGAGTTTTACCAATTCACATTTGTAGAAAGACATAGTCGTTGACCAGACGCATTTATTACTAAAATGTAATATTACTGAATGTACTCACCTAATATAACGGACCATATATCCCGGTAGCACTTCACTATAATCTGAATTCACCAGACAGATCACTGGTAGAATAATTAACATTTTCACACTTTCACTGATAACAAAAATCATCCAATTACTAATCGATATTATACAGCATCCTCCAGAGACGGCGAAACCGACGGTTTAGAAAATGGATAGTGGCGTCGCGTCCCGAGAGTCCACCATAATTGTTTTATTTTTCATTAATTCTTAATTTACTTAAATACCTGAGATTTTTTTAGTTTATTTTTATTAGTATAGAGAATTCCTTTTATTTTTATATTAACAGTATTGAATAGAGATTGTGTTCGAATAAGATTATATCCACAAAATAGAAAGGTGGTTTGACCCGATCCTGAAGGTCTCATGGCTTGCACACGAAGTACCAGAAATTTGCTTTGTTGACGAACGTCACAAGCTGACTGCCGTAGTCGTGATGTAACGAACCTTCAAAAGTTGGGTTTGAAAAAACCACTGTGCCCTTAAAATATAAAGATGAATTTATATAAAATTGAACATCGTAAATCTAAAATATGGAAACTTATGATATTTATCAGCTAAGCAATGCACTTAATTAGTTATGAAATTAGGATAAAGTTGGAGAATATCTTGTATTAAAATATAAATTTAGAAAATTCCATGCTAAAACAAAAGGCAAAGTGAGGTTAAGTATAACGGTAGTGGAATACGAGAAAAAATACTAATTTAATTATTTATTTAATAATTTCATAAATCAAACATTCTTAAAAGGAAAAGAAAAAAATCCGGAAAGGAAATTTGACCTAAGTAGTAAAAATTGTAAAAATAAAATACACTAAAAATAGCACGTCTATAAAGATATATGATATAAAAGAATTGACATTGTGTTGTAAACTTAATCACGAACATATTGATACAGGGCGAACTAGGAATCGATGTTCAACGGTAAAATGTGTTCATATCGTTTAATGACTAAACCGGTTTTGGTTTCTGTCAGGTCAGATTTTGTACCTTTATCGCAAACGTGAAGAATTTCAGTATTGATCTTAGGGTTAAAAGAGTGACCAGTTTCTAAAATATGGTTGGTAAACGTAGATTTAGAGCAAATATTATGATTTTTGAGAAAAAATGTTCAGAGAACCTACTTTAAAATGTTCGACCTGTTTGAACAATGTAAAATGAATTGCATGTACCACAACAAAGCTTGTAAGCTCCAGATTTATCTAACGTATCAATTTTGACTTTGGTATGAACCAACATAGTTTTCATATTATGTTTAGAAGTAAAAGAGATGTTGATGTTTTGTTATTTAAACAAATTTTTAAAAGAATACAACGACGGTCCTATAACGGTAATGAGAAGTAATGACTAACCTCGTTGCTCGTTGTCCTCAAAGGGAAGTAACGTGGTTTGCTTGTAAGTTTGATAACGCCTGAGAAACTTACTATACATCTTATGAATGAGATGTCGATGGTAACCATTACAGTTTGCCAACTGAAAGACTAAGGTTAATTCTTTGTTGAAATCTACCTCACTTAGAGATAGGTCGAAAAGTCTATTGAAATAGAAACGAAAGGCATATAATTTGTGAGAAAATGGATGAAAAGGATTATAAGGAATGGTATGATCAGTAATAGTAGGTTTCCTGTAAATGTCGATATTCAGGTAATTATTAAATCTTGTTATTTTGAGATCTAAATTCGAAATTCGAAATAGTTGTTGATGTCCTGATCATTACCCTTGAAGACAAGTGGTAGCAGTGGAAATTTCCTTCTCGAGGTTTTAAGAATTTAATTCATTAAGTGACTTTATGCTTTAAACTTATGGTTTAAATTTCTAAATTTTAATGTTTTCCGTACTAAATGAATTTTCGAACTTAACCAATCTGCTATGTTTACCATTGCATTATTATTATAAAAGTACCTGTTTTAGTAAAGTTTTATGTTCTAATTTCGTATGTAATTTTAGTAGCCTGATGATGACAATATAATTGTCAAAACATGTCGTTTTAAGATCATCTAATTCATATCATTATTTTAATAAAGGATTTCCATGGGGGAGGTTTTGGATATTTAACCCATACATTCGATTGTTCCACCTCATTTTTATTGATAATTTAGCCAACTGTTATGGATACATTTACTTATTATTCTGCTGACCAAACAAGTTTGTTTCCTAAGTTCAAGAAACTTGAGAAAACATCGTTGAAGATTTGGTTCAAGGGTACTTAGTTGAAACTACAACGTAGACGTAATTACATCCAGTGGACGACGAATAACACAACGATGAGGCCTTAAATGTTAAGAAAAGGAAGATTCAGTGGCCCAAGAAGGAAATTAATTACTGGTACAAGTACAGAAATGGTCTAAATTTACAATTATCTGTTTTACATCTCTCATTAACTAAACACTTTCATAGTATAGATTTAGATTCACTACTAACATCAGTAAAAGATGAAATTGAAGTCATCAGACCTGATCCCTTTAAAAAGCTTAAACAGAAATTTATTACGGATTTTATAGTTTATTTCAATTCCCAAATAAAAATTAGATCTCAAATTTGAACTAAAATAAATAGAACCAGTGACGCCATTAGTTTTTTAGTTACCTTTAAATTAAGCACAATAACTCCACTTCATTTATGGTTAATGATGGTATGAAGCTTTATTTTATTAACGTAGTTATTGACCTAAAGTTAAATGTTAATCTTAAATAATAAAAGACTTACTAATATCTGTGAATTAAAGACGGTGTTGATTAAAAACTGTAGAATTGTTTGCAGTTTACAATAATGAACTATTTTTTAACATGGCATAAATGCGTGTGTTGGTTTCGATATCTTTAAAGTCAATGTCTGTCTGCTACATTTTATGACCCACATATCCCTTTAAAAGTCAGAGGATCACTAACTGCATCAATTTTAATGGTGGCAGAAGTAATACCATAAGTTAAAATATCTTAAATGTAATGAATACTTTGTTAAATTGTAACACCCTAAATGAGTGCACAATAATAGTTTTATTAATTGCCCTGGTTTGTTGGCTCAGTTTGAAGTTCTGTTGGGTTGCCTATGGTTAAAGGAAATTAACACATAATGTATATAAGTATATTGTAATAAAAAAACAAGGAAATTAAATAATATAAAAACAAAAAATTAATTCTGGCATTAAAAATAAGGGTAATTCGGTATTCCTATTCAGGTGGCTGGATCGGGCGTCGGCTGGGATCATCACTGGTCGTGGGCTATAACAGAGTTTAATAAACGTGCTTCTGTCAATTTTCGAGGGTTTTCCTTGTACAAAATTAATTATTAAAAGTTATTAATCTGCTGGGTTTGCGTTGCTGGTATATGGGAGTATTAGTGGACAGAGTATTTTCCGTTGAATAGTTTTTCGAGAAACGACTACAATTCCAATCAGGTAAATAATTCTTTTATCACCTGTGTTTGAAATAATGAATTAGCTAGTAATTAACCACTCAATATAAAGGGTTGAAATCTTTGTGAGGTGGCGGAAATTAAATTAAATGAATATAATTGTACGCAGTTGAATGGAATGTTAATATGTCAACAGGTTGGAGTTGGCCTTGGGCCTACACCAGCAATTTCTATGAGATAGAATCAGCTGATTTCTTGCTTTATGAAATGTGTACTTTTGTGAATGCGGATTAGATTCTATTATTAATGAATATTATTATATTAAATTAAACGTAGTGATATCGGGTCGAATGTAATTGAATGAAATGGAGTAGGTATAATTTTATGTGATTTAATTAAAGTTTCTGGTGTAAAACGATTGCTCTGGAAATTAAATCGAGAAGAAATTTTTTTTAATATCAAGTGTTAACAAAATGTGAAAAGGAAACATGGTGTACTAAGATAGATTTGCTAATTAATATTAAGGTTAGATAAAATAAAATTTGGTGAATTTTATTCTGGTGGTGTTATATTGAAATTACAGGTGCTGGGTATCAGGAGTTTGTAAAGGAGTCCAAGAGGGTGTGTGACAACGGAATTATACAAGGGTAAGTGATCTATTTACAAGATACTGGTGACGGTATAAGTTTCATATTGGTGAATCAGGATCAGGTATTTAATTAACGATTTCTATACACTCTTCGGGGTTTTGCCTCCGAATGAATGGTAGATACGGATAAGGCGTACAAAATTAGATGAGGTAATATTATAGGGATGCGATTTATACGGTATTGGAAACGGAATGAGTTGCAGTTTGTAAATCGAGATTAGGTAGGTAACTAATGGTTTATATACACTCTTCGGGGTGTTACCTCCGAATGAATGGTGGATAGGGGTCAAGTTTATTCAATGGTGATAGGAAGAATTATAGGCATGTCTCAGTATAAGATTACGTTGGGGTCGAAACCACCATTCATAATGCAATACTATTAGCAATCTTTATCTATCCTTCGAGGTACGTACACCGATAGGGCAGATTTGAGATTGTTTTCGGATGCAAGGGTTAGGGAGAAAAGGGGGCTTCGTAAAGTAGTGTTACTTCTTGGGGCCGAAGCCACCAGTAGTAGAACCACGTTACTGGGTGACTACATACCACTCCTCATGGTACAAACACCGAGAAAGTGTAAATTGGTACTTACGTTTGTGGTTAATTATTTGGATAACTGGAACCAGGATATCAGAGATCAGAAAATATGTCAGACAGGTTAGAATGGAACTAATAACAGCCAGGTTGTAATAAACAGGCAGGTAATACGTTTGCTTTTCTCTGGTAAGGAGAGGTAGCTCTAGATCAAGTGGAAATTAATCGAATTGAAATATAATAGGACGAGTCAAGGTGAGCGTGGTTATTTATAGTGGATTTACTAAGGAGGTAAAAGGAGTGGGAAACTGATAGGATTTATAAACAATACTACATTCAGTTTGAGGAAACAAATAGAAAAAAGTTTTGGTAGGAATTCCTGCACTAGGATTGGAAAATTAATTTGTGATTTTTAGGATCATTATACAATTACAATTAAAAACTGTTAATATCACTTCCTTTTTTCAAAAACACTGTGAATGTAGTAACCCATTAATGAAATTATTAATATATCTAAAGGTAGTGGTTTCAATTAATAAAACAAAGAGTTACAGAAACAATGGGTACTGAATAACATAAATAATAAATGCATTGAAGTATGATTTGCTTTTTTCATCTTTTCAAGATAACTAGAGTCATAAGCCGAACCAACTTGTAAGATTGCTAGATTAGTTAATATCAAAAAGCACTTAATGCATTATCAAACATGTTTCATGTAAAATTTACAGTTTTAAAAAAAGTCACATCCGACACTTAATAAATTTCTGTTTTCTATTTTAAAACACAATGGGCAAATTCTACAAGCAGGCATTAGTTCAATAACACTATTAATCCACTAAACGTAGAAGTGTATCAAGTAATTGTAAAGACCAACGATAACTAGTATTTCTGATATTGTACTACTATATACTCTTCACTTTTCTAAAATGAAAATTATAATTTAACGCAGTGTTATATTCTTAACTGGTGTTTCTTTAAATAACAATATCAATATGTGTTTACCAAAAGTCACATTTTAACATAACTAAAAGTAGATATGGATTAATAGGACAAATCGGCTAATTAAGTACATTTACTACAACTAATGAATATATTAGAAAAGTGGTATCCATTCTTCAGTATTACCAAACTAAGAATTTTGAGTTTTCCTTAAACTATTGTGTAATATATATATATATATATATATATATATATATATATATATATATATATATATATGTGTGTGTGTGTGTGTGTGTGTGCGTGTGTGTGTGTGTGTGTGTGTGTGTGTGTGTGTGTGTGTATGTGTGTGTGTGTGGGTGTGGGTGTGTGTGTGTGTGCGTGTGTGCGCGTGGCGTGTGCGTGTGCGTGTTCGTGTTCGTGTGCGTGTGCGTGTGGGTGCGTGCGTGCATGCGTGGGTGCGTGCCTGCGTGTGATATATATATATATATATATATATATATATATATATATATATATATATATACTCTACATTGCTTATTATCTCTAATCCTTTTGTTCTTTCCTTTCCGGTCATTTCTTACTAACCTCCTTCGCTATCGCTATCCAGGAGTCGGGATAGTGGTGCCTTCCTACTTTTGGGGAGCGACTCCTTGTCTGACTTACCCCCTAATCTTCTCACCCCGGCCTAACCGTTGTGAGGTTTGTTTAAATATCTATAGGTGAGTAGAGACCCCTTTTCCTTTTTCCTCCGCGTCCCATCTAAACACGTGACCAGAAGTACAAAAATACTATAACACACTCGTATTCAAACTTTCTGTGTGGTTTAGTCGTGCTTTGAGGGATAACTTAAATTTTCAATTTCTATTGTTAATCAAGAAGTCTATCAAATTATCCAATAACTTTTCAAATTTTAAACTAGAATAGAATCACCTACTCTCGTTTGATACAGTTAATCTGTTTCCGAGTGTTCCCTTTGAAGATTGCTTAAATGTTAAGACATGAAATAACTCTTCCAATCGTGTAGATCATATTTGTGTTTTCTTCAGTAGCTGCCTTAAATTATTCTTAGCCAAAATTCATTCAAATACGACAATAACTGCATCCAGCTTACAGGCCTAGCTATGGGTATCAATCTTTCCCCATTTCTAGCTGAACTATTTCTGACTTCTCTTAAAGTCGATGTTATTTTCAACAACTACTTAATTAAAAAAGTTTTGTTTTCTACAAAAGCTGTGTAGATGACGTTTTTGATGTCATCAAGGCTAATTACCAAGACATTAATAACAGTTTTGAATTTCTCAGTAATATACACCCCCAGATTAATTTTACTGTTTAAAAGAAACGCCATAATGTTCTAAATCCTTTAGATTTCAGAACAGCGAGATATAATAATTATCTGGATATCGATATTTATAGGAAACCTATTACCACCGATTATACCATTTCTCATGATACTTTCCATCCACTTTCTCACAAATTCGCCTCCATTCGTTTCTATTTCAATAGACTTTTCAACCTCTTTAAATGAGGAGAATTTTGGCAAAGAACTAAACTTTATATCGGAGTTGGCAAACTGTAATGGTTACCCTCGACATATCATTCATAAGATATATAGTAAGTTGCTCAGGCGTTATCAAACTTACAAGCAAACCACGTTGCTTCCCTTTGAGCACAACGAGGTTAGTCATTACTTCTCATTACCGTTTACAGGGCCGTCATATTCTTTTAAAAAATTATTTAAACAACGCAATATCAACTTCTCTTTTACTTCTAAACATAATCTGAAAACTATCTTGGTTCATAAGAAAGACAAAGTTTAAACGTTATATAAAGCTGCAGTTGTTGTGGCACATGTAATCCCTTTTGCATTGGTAAAACAGGTGAAAAATTGGAAATTATGGTCTCTGAACATTTTCCTCAAAAATAATAATGTTTGATCTAAATCCTCGTGACTAACCACATTTTAGAAACTGGCCACTCTTTTAACCCTAAGCTCAATTGTGAAATTCTTCACGTTTGCGATACACGTATTAAACTTGATCTGTTTACCTATTAAACGAAATTTTTTATCTTAATGAACACATTTTACCGTTGAGCAACAATTTCTAGTTCACCCTGTATCTTTATATTCTGGTTTAAGTTGGTAACATGATATTAGTTCCTTTATATCAGATGTCTTTGTAGGCACGTTATTTTTATTGTATTTCATTTTTAAATTTTTTACTATTTCGGGCAAATTTCCTTTCCGGAATTTGTTCTTTTCCTTTTAATAACCTTTGCTTTATGTAATTATTAAATCAATATTTAAATCAGTATTTTTTCTCGTATTTCACCTCACTTTGCCTTTGGTTTTAATATGGAATCTTCTAAATTTATTTCTTAATACAATGGGTTGCCCACTTTATCCTAATTTCATACCTAAGTAAGTACATTACTTGGAAGTCCTGATAAATTTAATAGGTTTCCATATTTTAGATTTGCGATGTTCAATTTTAACTAATGTTTTCTGTATATTTTAGGGGCACAACGGTTCTTTCAAACTTGATGAAGTTCCAATTGGGGTGACTAGTCAGCTATTAAATGCCTTCAGCTATTAGGATCTGCATTGTAGTGGTAGGAGAGATTACATTTTGTAACTATTTTTTAAGTTATCTTCTGGTTTTCGCTTGAATAATTGTACTAAAGTTGCCGGCTTCTAACTTTTGGGCCTTTAGTTCCAAATTCCAATAAATTATTAATTTATTAAATATAATCATGGAATTCTATAAGGTAACTTTATAGAGCAATGAAAAGGATATCAGTACAACACAAACCATCAACAAATTTTTAATTATAAGTTGCACACTTGTTAGGTTGAAATATTATTAGCTTACCTACAATTCCCATGAAAAGCATGAAATCTATAAATTCGCTCTTTACTTAGCAGGCACGTGCGTAACTTAATTCTACAAGGATCATTAAATAAGTCCTTAGAAAATCCAAGGCATAGCGTTACAGGTATCGAAAATGTTTTGTTTCAGTAAGCATCGTCACTCATTAGCTTATAGTCTCAATTAGGTCCATCGCATGGTTGCATTTTTATTACCGATTGAAGCAATATACTTGTGTTTATTCAGACATATGAAAAAAAATGTATTTCGAGCAGTGATTAACCCATTAGTGCCCAAGCGTGCGTCAACGCAACATTATAATATTAATTTTTTTAAGGTACTTTATAAATATATTTGAATGCAACTGTTTATGCCAGACGATTTATTAGGTTCTATATTTTGAATTAAAAATTTTAAATATTGTCATTTTGTTTATTTGTTACATATATAAACAATTAAAGGCTATGAATTTTAGGAGTATTTTCGGGAGTTTTAAAAATTCTCGGTAATTTTCTGCTTATCAATTTCATGGTTAAATTTACAGATGCACTTTACTTAAAACTTACAACAGTTGAGATATTAGTCATTTCTGCATTTAGAAAATATGAAATTTGTACCCAAAAACCGGTTCAAACTTCAGCGTGCGTTGATGCACGCTTGGGCAGATGCAACACCAGTGGGGCGTCTTTAGCCAGATACCTTATTCGTTTCATAGAAACGAGGGTGTGTACTTGCGAGTGCATTTACCAGTTTCTGTTTTATATATTTGTGTTATTGCTGCGTGCATATATGGTATAACACTAGTTTTAAGTGTTTACAATTAGATATTTATGGACATTTTATACGTGATTTTCCATTTTCAAGCGAAGTAAGTTATATTTAGCATTTTATTACATTCGCGTTTTTACAAATAGCAATTTTGTTTAGATATTGCTACTTATAATTATAACATGCGCAGACCACTCACTCAACTGGAACTAATGGCAGAAATAGAAAATATGAGTGACGATGAGTTAGATGTTGTTATTCCCCCAGAAGTGGATGAACTGACGAATGAAGAAGATTTCGATGACAATGTTATTTGTGACGAAATTATACCTTCTGACATTACGGGCACTTTTGAAATACATAACCATAATAGCACGTCTTCAAATAATAAACAAACTTCTGAACCTAAACGAAAAAAACTGTTAAGAGTAAAGAAAATGTAAAGTGGGAAAATACAACTCAACCAAGATATTCTTTAGCTTCCGAAAATAAGGAGGACGAGTACATTGCAGTTATTCAGGAAAATATTGAAACGCTGCCACCACTTGAAGTTTTTTCTCTGTATTTTACAGATACCATTATACACAAAATCGTTGAATTTTCTAATAAATATGCCAAACAACAGAATTGGCACGATTTTCAACTCACCGCAATACAGCTGAGAAAATTTATTAGAATTCTAATTTTGTCCGGTTACCATAAACTCCCACAACAGAGAATGTATTGGAGCCTAGATTACGATAAAGGACTAGAAATAGTAAGAAAATGTATGTCAAGAAACAAATTTGACTCAATAAAGCGGAATATTCATTTATCTGACAATTCGGATTTAGACAAAACAGACAAGTTTACAAAATTACGTCCAATTTTCGTCCTGATGAATGAGAGATATTTGCAGTTTGGGATATTTTCTTACAATGTCTCAATTGATGAACAAATGGTTCCATATTTTGGACGACACTCGGCTAAAATGTTTATAAAAAATAAGCCTATTTGCTACGGTTTCAAACTGTGGTGTCTGGCATCCGCGAATGGATACTTATTCCAGTTTGAACCATATGGTGGTGCTAATAATAAAAGAATTACAGAGGACAAGGGTTTCGGATTAGCAGGACAAGTGGTTATAGATCTTTTATCTACAATGAAACCCATTGCAGCATAGAATTTTTGTTTGATAATTTTTTCTCTTCCCACAAGTCGTTCAGGTATTTTCGTGAAATTCAGTTTTCAGCAACGGGAGCTATTCGCGAAAATAGAATCCCAAACTGCCCACTTGAATCCACGAAGTCACTTGGGAAGAAGAGCAGGAGTTCTCATGATTCAGCATTTGATAAGTCAGCTGAACTTTTAATAGTGCGCTGGAACGATAATTCTGTGATGACAATTGCAACAAATAACGGCACTGTTTTGCCACTGGTCAATGCTAAACGGTACGATCGCAAGCAGAAGAAGGAAGTTGGAATTCCTCAGCCGGACGTTATATCCGAGTACAATAAATTTATGGGTGGTGTCGACTTACACCACAATGGAATTGCTAATCATAGGATTCGCATACGGGGAAAAAATGGTGGTGGCCACTAATTATAAATTTAATGGACAATATACCGTTGTGAATGCCTGGAAAATCTATAGGATTGGTAACAAAAGCCAAATATCTCAAGTAGATTTTATATCATATATTGCAGTGGCGCTAATGAATCTTGATAGTGAGACTATTTGTCAAAATTTAGAAGGCTCTAATGCAACTCCTACAGCAGTGCGAAGTTTAGGAAGACCACAAAATAATCAGCTGCCACGAGAGATACGTTTTGGTAATGTAGGACATATAATCAAGGTGCATAAAGATGAGGTCCGAAGAAGACCTGTAAAAATCAATCAATTTTTATGTGTAAAAAGTGTAACATAACATTTACATCCTGAATGCTTTGAAACCTTCCACACAAAGTAAATAAATAGATTTTATTCGAACTCGAATTTTTATTTC
This sequence comes from Vesta saturnalis, assembly GCA_036346205.1. Lineage (NCBI taxonomy): Eukaryota > Metazoa > Arthropoda > Insecta > Coleoptera > Lampyridae > Vesta > Vesta saturnalis. The sequence continues at coordinate 2,383,901 of JARFJB010000360.1, read as the reverse complement.
ATACAGATTACACGTAACTGCCCAAGCGTGCGTCAACGCATCATTAATTTGTTGCTATAAGGAAAAACAAATTTTTTAATTGTTTTTTAGAATCCCTCCTGGGTCATCCTGTAATAGTTGTATGTAATAAAAAAAGTTATTTTCTAAATTTTTGAATGCTTGGACATTAATGCGTTAAACACATCAAGAAAATCAAAAGTGAGTCGAATGAAGTACCGGGTGGCCAAGTAAGAACGGACGCCGGCTATATCTGTCAATCTGACAACGTTGGAAAAAAAGTAGTACTAGGTAAATCGGTCAAGACAAAACGCTGCAAATTATTTTCAAGTTCGAAAGATGGCCGCTAGGAGGCGGACACCAACACAAAATTAGAAAATTGGCTTTTTTTCTTAAATCCGCATTTTCACGATATGTATATTTTATAAGTAACAGAATTAGAGAGCAGGTTTAACTGTCATTAACTATTAAAATTTATTAATTATTAAACTATTAAAACAAAGGAATAAAATTTAATACACTAAATGTCCCTTGGGGGCGTATCTTTAATTTAGAAAGGATAACAATGGAGAATGATGTGAAACAGCCCTAATACTAATGAACTGATGTCCCCCAAATCTTCAAACTGTTACCCGTACTATTCAATACAGAGCTGCTATCTCTCAGGCAGAGACAAAATAGCAGTCTAATTAAAACAAGTAGATCTGAAAATGTCCAAAATAATACAAAACAGTAGCCACTTTAAATATTGCTTCGCGTCAAAGATAATTATAGTTCCATTAAAGAACCGTTGATTTCAAAATGCCGTTAACAAATGAAATAATATTGATATGCTTGCTATATATTTTGAATGCACACCTTCGGCGCAACTTAGGTGAATAATAATCATTTCATAGCGAAGGCAATCCATCATGAAAGTTAGTAGGTTGTGAAAACAAAATTGAAAGCAATACGTCAAAACATTATAACATTTTAGTTTCATGTTATTGTTATTTAGTTCCTATTCTTCAAAGCTTGTTTTTGATTTTCCAAATCGCATTGGTACCATTTCACTATTCGACTTTTTCGTGTTATTTGGGTTTTTCTTGTTGTTGCTTTGTCTTTTAGTGTTACAAAATGTTCTATTTCAACGAAGAGCTATTTGATATGATAGATGTTTATCTTTGAATCCATGAGAAATGCTACAGTTGCTGCAAGGGTATATGCTCAGCAATACCCTAATGCCGCCGGGTGAAAAAGTTTTTCTTCGAGTTATCCATTGTTTGCGAACGACTGCAAACGTTCATGTTCCCGTATACCGCAGGGGAAGTAACGAAGAGAACATCGATTAATGTTTTAGCTTATGTCCAGTTTAATCCTCACCTAAAGTACTAGAACTACTGCGCAGGACCTGAGAGTAACTCGAACTATCGTTCAAAATATTTTCAATAAGCACTAGTAAGCAAGCTTGCGAATTTGAACCTCAACTATAAACTTATAAAGATTTACTTAATACCTTTCCTGCAAAAACCAGTCATATCACCACTTTGTATCAGGTTACATCCATATCAGTTAGTACTCTACAAGGCGCCGACTGCTGCAAATTTTGACCGAAGACTACACCATTGCCACTGGCACTTGGGTATGATTGTAGAAGATCGGCAAGTTCTTTCACGTTTATTATGAACAGATGAGGTCGCCTTTCATAACAATGGAGGTGTAAGTTTCCACAATACGTACTGTTGGTCAAGAACGAATCGATTGAGTAAACGTAAAAACGTGGCCATACATCCACAAAAAATGAACATCAGTCGGGGCCTCAAGTGGAAATGACTACTCCCGAAAGGATTGACAAAATCCACAATATGGTTTTAAGTGATCGACAGAATAGTTGACATGTCGTAAAGTACAGTGTTTCAGTTTTGTACAAAAAGTTGGGTGTAAGAATTAAGAAAATTACGGTCAGTGGAGAATAAACGCAATCGTGTGGTCGATCTGAAGCTTTTTTGGCCATTTTTCTTCGCAATTCTGACAAGTTTCTGAATCGATACATAACTGTGGACGAAACATGAATATACCGCACTGCAATCCAGGCCGCAAAAATGCAGTCGAACGGTTTCTCGGGAGGTACGTGAAACCATCTACACCAATTACTTGGAAAAGGGAAAGCAATATCTGGAGATGGTTATGCATCATTATTGCATCGCTTGAGTGAAGTAGTATCAGAAACAACTCCACATTTGATAAAGAAAAAGTATCCTCTTCTATCAAGACAATGCACTGGTGCCCACCTTCGTAGTTGTCTCGGCGGAGAACTAACTATTTATGACGAACGAGAAGTTTGAACGCATGACTATTTTGAGCAACTTTAGAAATCAAATATTTTGAACGGATTAAACTGTATAACCTAAAGGGGATTTACGTTGAAAAATAAAAGAATAATTTCTTTTTTATACCTTATTGATCGACCCTCGTAGTTTGTTTTTAGCAGCTGAAAGCGTCGGTCTTTTCAATCAGAGTTTTTTAAGACAGATTGTGTTATGAAAACTAATAAAAATTTAGTTTCAAAAGCGACTTTAACTGCTTTATCAAGGTTGAAAACATAATACTTCACTTTATGAACAATAGTACATCTTTAGATTATAAACTCTACTATCAAATAAGCTTGTTATATATCAGTCGTATAATGAGTCTTTGGTAAACACTTTAGATTATTGTATTTATTGTGAAAAGTCTGCAACAGATCTTATCAGCATGTAACTCAATGCGCCGTAACAATCTGTTGTATTCTGGTTTAATTTGGTGATTGAGCTTTTGTATTTATTGTATTAATACGAAGGATTTGAAGCGAATCGATATTAGTAGGTATGATTGGAAATGTTCCAGTTCCTAGTCATAAACCTACATCGTGAATAGATTTGCAAAACAGATTTACGAGCAGAGGATATTTGCAACACACGTTACTCTTACATGCATTTTAAAAAATTACCTTACAGAAGGTCTACGCCCTTATTTCGAATGTTTATAAGATAATTGTGAATTTGTTTAATGCGAAAACAAGACGTCGGATAGTAAATAAAAGAAAATGTATATTTTTTGTATGAAAATGCAAAACTTGTACGATTATATCTCGTAATTAAAATACCTATTTTCTTGGCTACATGTTCGAGTATATTTATTAGTTTGTTTTTATACAAATTTAAACTGAAGAGTGTCCAAATTTGATCTTCCGATTTAGTTTAATAATAAATCACTGAAAATATTTCTTATTGTAATGATTTTGTTCCTTTGTTTTGAAGTACAAATGTCCTGCAAGTGAGCCCATCTGCTCCTTTGGCATGCGAACACTCTTTTTCAAAATTTTTAATCACATTTTCGCAGATACTCTTGTGAATGTCTCCAATTGAATGAATAATTTTATCTCGAAGCTGTTCTGTAGTATGAGGATTGTTAACATAAACCCTTCCGTTCAAAACCGAGCTGGTAGCGTAGTGGCCACACAACCTGCTTAGCTTTCGGGAGGTAATGGGTTCGATTCCCGTTACTGCCTACCTTGTATTAGGTTTTTCAGGGGTTTTCCTCATACACATATAACGGCGAATGCTGGGGTAGTATTTTCCCTCTCAGAACCCTAACTCCGTTCCTTCCAATCCTATCCATCCTATCCTGGCCACACTTATCCTTAATCCCACCCTGCATATATACGTAATGTATGTATGTATGCTGGGAATCCATGATTGTGGCTGAAGGAGCTCGGAAAGCTCGAGTAGCCCGCCCTCCCCCTTTCCGTTCAAGAAGCCCCACAAGAAATAATCTAGTGGTACGAGATCACAAGATCAAGGCGGCAAATTAACTTCACAGCTCTTCGAGAAATTATTCGGTCACCAAATCTTTCCCTTAAAATATTTATCGTTTAATTCGTAATGTGGCAAGTGCACCATCCTGCTGAAACCACATATTTGTCGACATCCGTACCTTATAAATTATTCCATAAATAATTTGCTACCATTGTGCTGTATCGACCTTCATTAGCAGTAACCGCATCACCAGCTTCATTCTGGAAAAAATAGAGACAAATCACGCCTCCAACCCAAAAACCACACCACACAGTCACTATTTCTGGATACTCTCGTTCATCCAGTATTCCTCTAGGATTATCTTAACCCCATATCCTACAACTTTGGGTGTTAATGTGTACTCCAAGTTGAAAATGAGCTTCATCGCTAAAGATTATTTTTTGAAAATAATCTTTATCTTCATGCTATTTTTCTAAGATTCAATTATCAAATATACGAGGTGACAAGTGATCGGTGGGTTTCAGTTCTAATGTAAACTGTATCTTGTAGGCTCTTGAATGCACACCCACACGCACACGCACACGCACACGCACACGCACACGCACACGCACACGCACACGCACACGCACACGCACACGCACACGCACACGTACACGCACACGTACACGCACACGCACACGCACACGCGCACACGCACACGCACACGCACACGCACACGCACACACGCACACGCACACGCACACGCACACGCTCACGCACACACGCACACGCACACGCACACGCACACGCACACACACGCACACGCACACGACACACGCACACGCCACGCGCACGCACACGACACGACGCACGACGCGCACGCACACGCCACACGACCGCACACGCACACGTACACGCGCACGCACGCACACGCACAGCACACGACACCGCACACGCACACGCACACGCGCACAGCGCACACGCATACGCACATGCACACGCACACGCACACGCACATTCACATGCACACACACACACACACACACACACACACACACACACACACACACACACACACACACACACACACACACACACACACACACACACACACACACAGGCGTCATGGCCGGTGTTTTGACTAAACTTTGTCAAACATTGTAAAATGATGTAATGAGTCAATTTAGTGATAGTGACAAAAGTCGTGTACAATACTTTAGCTATCATCATCAGCTATTATTATTATCGTTATTGTTTTTTTTTCGGTTGTTCGGGAGTTATCTACTTCAACGGACTATAATTAATCAAAGTTGTCTATTGATTTATATGTTTTGATTTAGAAACCGCCTAACAATATTACATGTTTTAAGCATTTTTGCAGTTTGTACATTGTAGTGTACATATTGTGAAATTTTCAGTTGTAGGAAGCATTCAGGTAACACGTTGAAGGTAATACCTGTGACAGATATGATTATAGGTACTATAATAACTTTGTCCAGTCGCCATAACAATTTCATTTCGGAGGTAATGGTTGGTATTTTCCAGTTTTTTTATACTTTTTTACCACATTTGGATCGTTTGGGATAACTATACCGATCAAATATGTTGTTAATCCGTACTACGTGCGGTCTGTTAGGATAGGTTTATCATAGTATAGTTTATACGTTGAGTTTTCTATCACTTTTTCAGGACTGTACCTGCAGTATGGAAGATAAACGTTATTGTGTCGTTCAGTGTAGTTTAGTACCGCTAGCAGTATAGATTCTGAGGTGACGTGATCTATTGTTTCAGGAGCAAGATGGCATTCTCTACATCGATCATCTTAGGTTGTGTTTTTCATTATGTATTTTATGTAGCTCCTCGTCAGTATTACTCGATCTTGTATAACGAGTGCGAAAGCTTCGGTTTCAGGGAATAATTCACCTTTTGATAGCTAGTTTCCGTACGGTAAATATCTATATCTACTATACTACCGTTCTTTGTTACCAGAGTATCAAAAACGGGAGGCCGTCATTTTCCTCTGTTGCACAGGTAAATTTGATTGTCGGAAATTTAGAATTCAAAAAAAGTTATCAACACTATACATTTTAGTATTAAGGATGACATACACATTATCCATGTATCGAACCCCAAACCCTAGGAAAATAAGGAAAATCGCGTTTTAAGTCTGCTTTATATTTACTCATGAATAGACTGACCATAAACGCAGATAAGCTGTTGCCCAGTGTAGTACCCTGTTCTTGTTTGAAAAATTGATGCTTAATTTTGAAAAAGGCTTGTTTCATACAGAACTCTATTAGTTTAAGAAATTATTCCCCTTCTGTATCGCCTATTTGGTCAATTTTCAAACCCGTAACATGACCAGTGAAAATATATTCACTAAAACATGCTTGGTAATTAGTTATTTACTGTTTAATTTTTTAAGACTTCCTTTCGAGATCTCCGAAACTAAAAGGGATTGACCTCTTTTGGCCATAGTAATCAGTAGAATACGCGTATAAGTTTGTCAGTCGAGTTCTGGGGCGCCCTCTATTAATGTTAATGGCCACTGCTACAATAAGGTAAAAAGTGTGTTGACATGTTGCTTTTAAGTTTATTGACAAAAATTCCTTTGTACCGGGTGGATCAATAAGCCGATCTTCCGGCTATATCTCAGGAACTGTTTATCGTACAGCTTTGAGAAAAAAAAAATCCTTAGTAAAAACGGCCAAGGGAAATCGCTGGAAATAACATTCAAGTTTCTAGCTTTACCGCTAGAGGGCATACTCTTTATATAAAATTTTGTTTATAAAATATGTCCAATTATAGTAGGTATTAAAAAGTAAATTAGAATGATGTATAATTTCTGCACAAATATTGTTAAATAGCGTTTTCCCTATTTTTTCAAATAAAAGGCGGGGGAGAGTGGGAATGTTTGTATGAATAAATGCCTATAACTTTGGTTTGACTCAACCTATTGGAACGAAATTATTCTCATTCGAAAGGGCGTAGATGAAACAATTAAATCTACTATAAAACAATTGCATTTATTTTTAATTGTCGTAGATAGAGGGCACTTTCGAATAAAAAAATATATAAATTTGTCTATGTTACAATTTTTAAATAGAAACACCTAAGTATTGTAAATTTCAACGGAAACTGATTAAATTCGTAACAAAATGACTCAAACCGCATGTGGATATCTTTTGTCTAACTCTAGATATAAGTAAAAACGCGTAAACATACGTCACTGGTATTGGCTCACTCTGTATTATAATTTAAAATAACATAATATATCAGTATTTTTAGAATTTGTTGAACTAAGAACTTAAAATAACAAAATATATGAAAAGAAGATCACACACATTAAAACTTAATGTCCAATTCAAAATCCTTTCCATCATTGTCCACACAAAGACGTAATCTCTCACGGGTAGACATAATAGCTGCTTCAATCTCAGATATGGATATACAATTTATTGCGTTTCTAATGCGTTGTTTCAAGTCTTGTCGCGTGATTGCTCGAGTTTGAAAGGCTAACTCCTTCAATCTTCCCCGTAGATAAAGGTCTAGACACGTTAAGTTTGGAGATCTACCTGGCCATGGAAATATACTTCCCCTTTCAATCCATTTATATAGATATCTTAAATTCAAATAATTTCTAGCTTGCCTGGAAAAGTGCGCGGGACATCCATCATGCTGAAATATCGGATATCTTCTTGTTTGTAAGGAAATGTATTCTAATAAAATAGGCAATTAATTTTCCAAAAAATGTATATATGTATCGCCATATAAAGTTTTTCAAAGAAATATGGTCCTATGATTTTTCCATGAACCATACCACTCCAAACATTAAGACTCCACCTACCTTGAAGCTGCACTTCGTCCATACGGTGCGGATTTTCTGCAGTCTAATAATCCATATTATGCAGATTAACACCACCCGTACTACTAAAGGTGGCTTCGTCTGTCCACAAAATATTTGCTATGATATGCGGTTGTTTTTTCAGCAGACCTAACATCCAATTGCAGTAATCCAGCCTTGCATTGAAATCCCTTTCGTGTAAAGCTTAGTGGAGTACTACATGATAAGGATGCAGTCTAAAAACATAGAAAAACAAATATTTTGAAGGAATGAATGAAATGATTAAAGTGCCATGTTGCCGTTTTTATTGCAATATGAAAATATAACAGTTGAATCTAAAATTTAGAGAGGATTACAATTTTCAAACTTTGTACCGAAACTACAATTTGCGTTACCACACAAACATATAAATTGCTAAATACCAATGTATTGACCGCCCGTTATATTTGTATTTAATTTTAATCTTAATTGATTAAATAAATTCTCACACAATAGCCTAGATATAGTTTTATTAATTAAAAAAAATGCAAGATGCAGTGATTTTACTTTAAATGATTTTCATTATAATTACATAAATTCAGAATTTTAATATATAAGCATTTCCCATTTCACATAAGAATATTTCAGGTTCAAAAGACGAGTTACTGTTATCAATTACGCCAAACGCGGTATCTTTTGTACTATTCAAAACTGGAATCAAATTATTATTATTACGAACTTTGTGAAGTTCGTGTGTGTGCCTGATCTATTTGAGTCAAGATTAAGTAAATTAATTTGATTTATCTACTACTGTTGATGTATTGATAAATTCCCGTCCCTATTCCCTTGTTTTTTTAAACAAGATACAAGTAGTAAATGTTATGTGTGTAGCTATTCCATTTATGGAAAACATATTTAAGTAAAGTTGTATTTGCACGTGTGAGGTAATTCGATAAGCGTGTTATCAACGAGTTTCTTTGCAGTTATTAATTCTGTTTCGACTGAAATATTTTTTTTATTAATTTATTATTAGTTTATTATTTTATAGCCTGTTTAGACAAACGACATTTTTAGTAGATATTTTTTTTACGAATTTGGTTTTGGTTTTTCGTCGCCGTTGGCAACTATAAATGATTTTCCTTGGTTCTGTTAATTATTTTAATCACTGGAGTTTTTAATTTTGTTTTACCACTACAATTTTTTTCAGTGGTAGCTGACCGTGTATAAAAAATTATTAGTTATTTCTTTACCGCCTTGAATGCATTTTTGGTTCTTGTTTCTTTTTTTCAGGAATTTAAGTATTTTTTTTCGCCACCGTTCGCAAAAAATTATTTTATTAATTACCATCGCCAAGTACCACAGTGCGTTTTGTTTTTTTTCAGTTGCCCGAATAAATTAGAATCCTCGCACCGTAGCCACCCAATTTCTTTAGGTATTATTTTTGTCCGAGAAGTATTAATTTGATTTGTTCCCTTTGTCCGCGATAACGATTTATTTTTCTGCAACTGAGACCGAGAAGTTGATTTATATTTTTACCGGCACCAGTCTAAATCGTCAGAAACCCTGGTAGAACCGAAATCTTCACTGACGCTACTTGGGCCGCTTTTACTTCTTTAATTTCCCACGAAGAGGAATCTAGGCCTCTACACCGTTCAACTAGATTGGCGCTCGAGTAACCCAATTATACCGCGACAGTCCAACCGCAGTTCACCGCCCCGTCCTACTTGCCTAATTATAGCTACCAATTGACCGACCACCAAAGGTAAAAGCGTTATAACTTAAACGTGCAGTTTACAATATTATAAGAAACCTATCTGTTAATCTTTAAAATCCTTAGAACGGTAGTTTTTGGTATGTTTAATTCTGTAGAGATTTGCCCACTACTTATATGTGAATTCTTGAACTGAAGCAACAACATCGATTACATTATCTTCGGTCACATCTACACCACGTCGTTTATAACAACGGCGACGAAAGCAACCAATTTCTCTTAACCGCCTTGACCTTCTTTTAAATACTTCTTTGCCATAATGGCTCCTGTCAGGATATCTTATGGCATATATATATGAGGCAATAGCGGCATTTTGATGGCATTCTCAATAAACTATAATCATATCATATAATTCGGCATTTGGTATACTCATTATGATTTAATTCTTCTTAAAAAGATCACAATATTTTGACTACCGTCAATAAATAAAGAATTTGAAGCCCCTGTCAACTTTATTTCGCAGGCTTCTTAGTTTAACAAATTCTGAAAACACTGACATATTTTGTTATTTTAAATTATAATACAGAGTGATCCAATACTGGTTACGTATGTTTACGCGTTTTTACTTATTTCTCGGGTTTAGGGTGCGGATTTTTAAGCACAAACAAATGAGAAATAAGCGCTTGAAAAAGCTTAAAAAAATAAAGAAATAAGCTTTAAAATCGTGATAAAACCTTATATTAAGCATAAAAAAATGAATGAAAAATATTTATTTATTACAAGATTAGAACATATTTTTTAACAACATATTTATAACACTAAGTATTTAAGGAATATTTTATGCAATACTGGAAAAGAGTTATATTTCACGTAAAACATTAAAAATTAATCATAGAATGAAAAGTAATCAATACAAATCTTAATGTTCACCATGATAACAACTAATAATTAAATGTTTTTCTAAATTCTGAACTGTACAATTTTGTCTTTTGTCACTTAATATATTTTTGAAACGAGAAAAACTTCTTTCAACATCTACACTAGTGATATTTAAATTTTGGTAACAGTGGCGTACTAATATCAATATCAACATACAAACTGTCCTTAACTTTCCCCTGAAAAACGTTTGATATTTTCTGTAAAACTCTATAACCTGCATTTTTTCCAATATTGCATCTAGTTTACTGTTTATTGTTTTCGCTATTTTGCCTTTAACATTAAATGCTTCCGTGTGAAAGTGTTAAATTGTTTCTGTTGATTTCGTTAAAAGCACGCCCTTTTCTTCTAAATTTTTGATTGATCGGCTTACGAACCCATAATTCGTTTTTAAAAATGCCAAGTTTTGTTGTAACTCCTGGTTTTTTACGTGCTCTTGGCATTCCTTGATGGAATTAGAATCTGAGTCTGGCAAAGCAGTAACAAATTCGTTGAAACTATTAAAAAAATGTGCGTAACACGTTGCTGCTTCTAACCAGAAACCCCACCTCGTTAATACAGGTTGAGGAGGCAATGTAGTTTCGGGAAATCTTTCCTTAAAGAATTGAACCCTCAAAGGAGCTTTTACAAATATGTTTTACCATAACGAATCAATTCATTTACCAGTGGAAATTGCATACGTATGGTTTCGGCAACGCGATTTAAACCATGGGCTAAACATGTACAATGGATTAAATTGGCATAAAACACTTTTAAATTAATCCCTGCCCTTACCATATATGGTGCAGCATCTGTTAACATTAACAGTATCTTTTCATTGGGAAATGGATTAGGCAAGAAGAAATTTGTTAAAGTATCATTAACAAATCTTGCAATTGTGTTCCTATTCGTTTTTTCCAACTGGTTGGAAGCAATTAAAAATGCTCTTGTTTGTATGTCTTCATTAAGAACTCCTATTGTTAGATTTGCAATATACCTTACACAAGAGTCTGTAGTTTCCTCGACACTAAGCCAAATAAGATTATTGGCTATCGTATTTTTTATTTCACCCATCACTTGCTTGAACACTGAGTCGAAATAACTTTTACGCAACGTAGATTCAGTTGGAATTTTCCTACCACAATATTTCTTTAAAAAGTCTTTAAACAACACATTGTCCAATTTCCTTAAAGGAATGTTGGCCGACACTAATGCGTTACACAGGTCATGGTGAAACGTGGTTTGTTCATCTTGTTTAGAAGTAGTAGCCAACGACTCAATAATAGTTGCTTGTTTATTTGCACACGATTTAAATTTTCTTAACTGTTCTTGGTGGTAATGTGTTTGAGTGTGTTGTATTATATTTTTTCGAACAACCAATCTCTAATGCGAAATAAAGTACGTATTATTTATCAAAGAGTATTTAGTAATTTTATTAATTCATTCTTACCGTTTTCATACACGCTCTGCAAAACAATTTATTATTTTCAAATTTTTTTTCGGGAAAATCCTTTATCCATTCTTCAACAGTAGGTTTAACTTTTGGCATTGTGTTACTATGAGCTAGATCTCACAATTCTTGCGCACAACTTTCACTAACCAATATTATTTAAGCACTGTAAAATATACCAACTCTTTCTCCAATTTATACGATTCAAACTGCCCCGTGAGAAGTAACAAAAACCATCTGGCAGTAATTCTAAGAAAGCTTTGCATTGAACGAACTGTTATGTATTAAAATTTAGTCTTTTTAGAATTTTTTTAAATTACCAAAGATGTTGTTACCTGTTAGACCCAGGGATTAGTAGAATAATAAGTAAGAATGCAAACAACCCTTGTTGTCACAAGTTTAAGTAATTTTGAAAGGCAGAGGTTTGCGCATTTAAAAGTCGCAGTAGGGGTTAGAGGTTCCTTTATAAAATGAATAATTTCAAATTTAAAGCAATTTATCGAAAATAATAGTGAATATTGCATTCATGCAGCTTAAATCTCCATAAAGATACGTAATTGAAGACTAGTAATTGCAAAATAAGCAAAAAATAAGCATAGAAATAATTTATAAGCATAAAACCCAAACATAAGCATAATACAGTTTGAAAAATATCAATGCTTTCAAAAAGATTCGTGCTCATATGTAGATATCTACCTGTTGCTATCATTTTTTACATATAGCATTATTCCAAGAAATCCGCACCCTACTCGGGTTAGACAAAAGATATCGACAAGCGGTTTACGCCACTTCGTTACGAATTTAATCCGTTTCCGTTGTAATTTACAATACTTAGGTGTTTCCGTTTAAAAATTGTAACATAGACAAATTCAATTTTTTTTTATTAGAAGGTGCCATCTATCTACGACAATTAAAACTAAATTCAATTGTTGTATAGTAGATTTAATTGGTTCATTTACTCCCTTTCGAATGAGAATATTCTCGTTAAGATAGGTTGGTTAAAACCAAAGTTATAGGCATTTATTCGTACAAACATTCCCAGTCTCGCCCACCCTTTATTTGAAAAAATAGAGAAAAATGTATTTAACAAAATTTGTACAGAAATTAGGCATGATTCAATTTACTTATTTAATACCTACTATGATTTGACGTATTTTATAAAAAAAAAATGTTTTTAAATTTTTCTAGAAAGATTATGCCATCTAGTGGTAAAACCAGAACCTTGAAAGTTATTTCCAGCGATTTCCTTTGGCCGTTTTAACTAAGCCAATTTTTCCCAAAGCTGCATGGTATACAGTTGCTGAGATATAGCCGGAGGATCGGTTTATTGATCCACCCGGTACATTTACATAAATAAATATTTTCCCAATTGACTAACGCACAACAAATTATGTATACCGAACATCATTTTCCGACCGAAAAAAAAGTCAAAATAGTGGTATTAAACTCAGTCTCCAATCCAGTATTAATACTACAACATTTAAGGGTGTACAACTACTAATGGATCGTTTGTACTTTATAGTCAGGCCTGACAAAGGAGATGCAAGAGATGTAATTATTAAGAGATCGCTCCGCTGAATTTCATTTTCCAAGTTATCTTCCTCTTTTCATTTATTTTACTTTTTGTTCTTTTGAATATCTAAATAAAAGTGATAAAGGTAAACAATAACGCATTGCAAGCATAGAAGGTCTTAATTGAATAGGTTTAGTAGCGCTCCTTGAGATTCTAAGATTTCAAGTTAAAAAGGCGTTTGTATGATTCACTTGTACAATTAAAAAGATATGGTCTCAAATTGCTTACGTAATTGTCATCTTTATCCAGGTATTTCTTTGCGGTAGACGTACCTAAAACAAAAAATAGCATAAACATATTTATTATTTTAAATACCTGGAACATAAGACAAATGCAATGGATGAATTCTAATTCTTCACTTTATGTTTACTTTTACAAGAAGTTATATAGTGTGACGGAAAAGACAAATTGTTATTTAAGAAACGAATCAAAAAATCACCTTAATAAGACAATGCACATTTAAAAAAACAAATGAAATTTTATTAGACATATTGGGTTTAAATTAAACATTTCCAAAAAGTTGTGAAGTATGAAGTATAAAATTAAAAGTTGAAGATGTAGCAAAGTGCACGGATGTTACAGGGTGCGTTCGTTAAATATCATTTATGATAAAGCTTTTATTCATAACTAATTATGCCTACGGCAAAAAATTTTATGTAATCAGCTAAATTCAGATAAAGCAGTCATGTATGATAACAATGAGGAAAAAAAATAGTTCCGACAGCTTGACTAAGCCTAAAAATCACAAAATTCACTAACCACAAAGGAAGCCCTGACTGACATTCCCGATATCCAACATTATCAATTTTAACATTACACCATTATTTTTCAAGTAACTCTCTCTCTCTCTCTCTCTCTCTCTATATATATATATATATATATATATATATATATATATATATATATATATATATATATATATATATATATATATATATATATATATGTAGGTTATTTTGACGCACCGCATATGTGTAGTATTTTGATAACGTATTTAACGTGTTTTGAATGTAGCTGCAGTGAGTTTGCATGAAAAGAATTTTTTTGATCATGCGTAATATATGTTGGTGTATTTGGTACGCCACTGAAATTTAGTGAGGCGTTGGTTGTCGTGTGAAGGAATATTTGGATCCTGTAGAAAGCTTTTTGTGTTGAAAGGGTTAAATTTGGTTGAGAAATAATATTTTGAGTGAATTTTTATTGATACGGTACTGGTAAAGCTACTGGTCTTTTGCTACTGTGCATGGAAGAATGTGGACCTAAGCAACAGTTGTAGACGTATGAGTGAGTGAGTTATGATCTATTCATATTTTATTAATGTACAGTAAGGAATATGGATGCATAATTTTGTTCATAGAAATTTTTGTAATATGGTGCAATGATGTTAAATGAACGCATGTTTAAGAATGAAGGTGATAGAATGTGAGGGTGTTCGTTAGATTTTGCAGAAATAAGATACGCTCACATGTGAGGTTTGCATGGAAAGTATAGATATGATCTACAGAGTGAATGTAATTGCAATTGATGATTTCTACGGAAAGTTTTTAGTGAATTTACAAAGTAATTCAAGATGGCTATGTTTATTTCGCATTGTTAGCGTCTTCTTCCACGTTGGAACCTTCGACGCGGCAAAGAAACGCACGAAATACTCAGTTGTAATTGGTGAATTTTGATCTTAGCGCGAACTTATTATGACATATTGGTAATATGGCGGGCAGAAACTAAATAAGCGAGTGCCCAAATTGGAGGGGGGAGTAAAAAGTTGTAAGTTCGCTATATGGTTAGAGGATTTGGGTATGAGTTGCGCGCGTGATAACCATCAGAATGGTTGGTTGTTGGAGTTTCTTTGTGAAAATTTTAGTTTAGCAGAGCATGCATAGCCACTGCACTAACCCATAAGGGGATCAATCGTATAGACATTCACAAATAACTAATGCAATATATCGTTAGTTGAAGGAAAGCATTACTGATTTTCTTCAAGATTAGAAGTTAATACAGCAAATATTTTGTTAATAGGTTCGATTGTGAGATTAGTGAGCTAGTATTATTATAAAGAGAATTGAAGGTAACCATTTATGCCACCGAAATAAAAGTTTGTGAAATTTAGTTAAAATACTGGTGATCATCATTGACGTTGAATGTGTACAATCATTAGCAATACCAAATTGATTATATGAAAGCAAATAAGAGCTTTAATGTGTATACATATGGAAGTAACCATTTTTTATTTTATTGTGGGAAAAGTTTTGAAGGGAAAACATCACAGTACAATGTGATGTGAGGTTAGGGTAAAGAGCCGCTATACAAGGACGCAAGTAAACAAGCCATACACACTGCGTTAGTGAGTACTATAACCGAGTGGGTAGGGCGAATAAGGGCTACCTCTTGTGTTTTTTGCATAGTGCATCTAAGAATTTTAAAAGGATTACCGAAAGCAGACCTTATGGACTACAACTACCGCATCGAAAAATGTAATACGTAAGAGTTAGATTTAAAATTTTATTGACCCAAACAGGTACGATTATCTTTTAAGTATCCATTTTTCTGCTGTTATTGTTGCATTAATTACGGTATTTTGTTGTTTTTTGGTTTTAAGAAGGGGGCAATTTTAATCTCAACGTATTTATGGGTGGGTGGTTTTTTTAACCACCCCGATGTACATAATTTACATGCAGAATTTGTCTATATAGTTCCACTGTTTAATTTATTTTGTCGTTTATTAGTGTTAATTGTGTGCCTAACTGGTTACACCTTCTGATAAGCGAAATTAACCTTTGTATATTTTCGAATTTAAGGATTGATTGGAAATTACGTAATGAGCCAGATCGATCACAAAATTTCACTTTAGCTTTGAAATATTTATGCAGAACACTACCAACAAAGTACTTTGTTTTTTTATTCAGCATAAATTACAGTTTTGAAGCATTAAAGTTTAAACATGTCGATGACGAATCGCTAGCGGAAGCACAAGATGTGGTCGATAGGACTGCAAGCCAAAACCTCTAGTACGACGGTAAACTGTACGAATGGCTACAGAACGTCCTTCGTTTCTAAACCATTGATCTTATACTCGAGAATCGGTCTCTTAATGCCATTAATCGGAGATGGCGGTCGTGCACCACATTTGTCTGTCTTGACCATCCACATCCTCTTTTACGACGTTGTTGACCTTCTCTAGACCATGATTGATAACACCGTACAACAGAGGATTGATTACGGTTAAGACGAATAGCAATTTCTCTGAATGAAAAACCACCCTCGCGTAAGCCAATAATGCGACGTCTGTCGAATTCACTGTTGTCGACAATTTTCACGTTTCCGTAATCCAGGTATAATCGCAGCCTCAAAATGCAAAAAAGAACACAAAAGCACAGAATTGCAACCAAAAACAATAACGAAATCGACTTAATCTCTCAAGAAATACACACGATAATAGTCATATAGGGGGGGGTTCTAATCCACTTTGTATAGGATTTACATTACAAGGTCAAGTTAGTTTTATAGCAGTGCACGTACGCGCCCCTCTCTTCAAAGTCACCCGTCCTCTCAAGGTCAAATTGGAATGATAAAAATGGAAATCGCAAAAGTAATCGTGATATTCTTATGGTGTTGTCAAGGTCAAAATTAGAGAGCTAAAAATAGAAATTGCAAAAGTAATCATGATATTTCTTATGGTGTTGTCAAGGTCAAAATTGGAAAGTTAAAAATAGAAATTTCAAAAGTAATCATTATATTCTTATGGTGTTGTCAAAGTCAAAATTGGAAAACTAAAAATATAAATTGCAAAAGCAATCATTATATTCTTATGGCATCATATTACATTTCTTACAAATCTAAAAATAGAATTTTCAAGGTCAAGGATTATTGACCTGCAGTGGTATCATTACATTTCACAGTCACAGGAAACGAGAAGAGTGCTAGGTTGTTGTATATGCTAATAAGTAGATCAAGGTCAATAGTATAAACTAAAAGTAGCTCAAGGTGGGTATTTAACAAGTTGCGATAGGTACTCAAGAACACAATTTTCCTATATAAACTGCAGCGGGCTGAGTGTGTTGAGATCAGTCAGTTAGAAAACATGGAATTAGCAGGGTTAAACCAAGGCACCTATTGCAAACCCTTTAAAAATTGTGCCAGCTCGAGCTATTGCGGAACACGTGCTCAAAGTGTTGGGCAGATCCGTTCGGTTTCATGGTCATAAACAAGGATGCTGAGGTTAATAATGGTCGCTATAGGAAAAGATTTAATAAATATCTAATACCTTAAACTGCTCCGTTCGGTTGAGCTTTTCTGTAGGCTACCTGCCTTTGAGAAACAGGTACCGGTTTTGAGCTGTTTTGACCTGTTTCCGGAGGACAGATACCTGTTTTTGACCTATTTTTGAACAGTTGTGGGCTGTTTCTGGAAAACAGTTACCTGTTTTGGTCTGTTTTAAGGCCACGAATGAATATATAATGTCTGAAACTGCTTTCGGTAGCTCAGTAGTAGTTACTGATCCGCTTAGATATTAACAGCTACCTGTTTAGTGTAAACAGCTATCTGTTTGAAGTAAGCCGGTACCCGTTTTGCTACAATGGATTTCAAGATGATGTTAAAGAAAAAAATTATTCAAGCTCGTAAAAGAATACGGCAGAAGTACGACAGAAGTAAAACTGCACAGATTAATAATGAAGGAACATTTGAACATACCTATAAGCCTCTAATAGGACCTCTAACTGAAATAGTAAATAAAATCGATCCATCTAAAATGAGTCCATTGATGTTAAACCCAAAAACTACCCCTGATCATATTTCCAAGAATACATACTACTACACCCATTAGTCCGCTAGTTCAAAAGATTCCGGGTGTTAAGGGTGTTACTGCCCCCACTAGTACACTAGCTCAAAGGACTCCTGATTTCACTGATAACAAGGATGCTACTACCCCTCTAGCCCGCTAGCTGAGTTACTGTTTTTTCCCAGAAATCTTCCTTCAGGTCTTCGTACACCATCATTCTTAAATACATCTAGTGTCACATATGATCCCCATAATGTACCCATTTCAGAAGAATTTCTCGAGCAGTACAATGAATTGCCTCGTTTATATGTTGAATGTATTATGAGGGATCATGAGGGAACCATTGATCATAAGTATGGAGTCCACTATGACATTAAAACAGACAAATTGACAATTGGTAATACGCCCGTTACAATTAAAAGAGATGATATAATTATTAAAGGTATAATGTATAAAGGTACTTGGGGTTTATATGGTCTGCTTATTATCAGTGAACCCGATTTAAATTTAGTAGATTCAAACCATAGAAAAGATTTTAGAAGTGTATTAGAAGCTACGAATATTGTAAGGCGAAATTATGATGAAGGCAGACAAATTCGCGGAAACCGCAGCAAAAAGTGTAAAAAAATAATCTAACCCTTGCTATCATCATCACCCACAACTGAAAGAGGTGGAGCTATGTTTTTTAAGGAATTAACAAACAGACCGATTGAATATAAGTTTTGGAATGGTATACATGAACTACTTCTCGATCTAGAGATATTATGGGTGGAAAAATTAGCGGAAACACCGGTGTCGTAAATGATATAAAATCAATTGTAGAAATAATATACGAAGATGTATTCATTGAAAGACCAAACAGCCGTTTTTAAACAGTATAAATGAGAATGCATTGACATCGACATATCACAACTAAAATGCCCCTTGACAAATTTGGACGTCCGTATGTCCAGTATCAATTCAATCAATATGATATCGAGAATAAGAGACTCGGCAATGTTGCCAATCCTATAGGTCCTCAACATGTCATCACTAAGCAATACTATTCATCAACCAGGTTTAGTTTGGCTGGAAATCGTTTGACACAGTTGGCGGACCCGGAAGAAGATGGTGATGCGATATCTTGATTTTCGCCTGCAAGCACTTCAGAAAGCTGTTAAAGGACACTCTAACGTATATATAATAAAGAAATTATGGATAAATTAGTGTCATATCAAGATTACAACTCGTCAACGAATTGCACAAAACTGTAAGAAAAATTTTAAGCGAAGGCGAACAATAATTAAAGGTTTTGATGACCTATGGCAAGCGGATTTGGCCGAATGTAACTTATATGCCGAACATAACAAGGGCTATATATATATATATATATATATATATATATATATATATATATATATATATATATATATATATATATATATATATATATATATATTGTGGACCAAAGGATTAAAAACGAAAACGGGCATAGAACTTGCCAAGGTAATGCAAGGAAAGAATTCTACAGTGAGCATTTTGCTAAACTAATGCAGCGTTATGGAGTAAACCATTACTCCACCTATAGCACAAGGCAGGATGCAATTGTAGCACGCGTTATCAGATTCATTAAGGGTGCTCTATATAAGTCATTCAGCGTACAAAGTAAATACAAATGGATTGATACAATTGATACCATAACGATATATTTTAACAATCGTAAGCATAGGGTTCACGGACATTTCCCTGCCGACAAAATCCCGCCGGTCAATTGCCCGCCGGAAAATTGGTCGCCTGGTAAAAACCCCGCGCGGTGAAATGTTCGCTGGTAAAATACCCGCCATGACGAAATTCCTTCGGTAAATTTCCCGCCGACCCCTGTCGTGAATAAATGAACATAATACGCGTATTCATACCTAGAAACATTGTAAATTGATTAATAATTAATTATTATGGACCAGTCTTTTGCACATTAATGTATGCAAGGAACCGCATTAGCAATAATTACCCGGGTAATTATTGCACATAGTGTTAACTAATGACATTTTCATCTTGTCATGAATGTAAAGATTTTTTAATGATTTCTATGAGAATTAGAAAGTCACATTCACGAGACACTTATAAATAATAAGTGTGCCTGACTTGCAAAAACAAGCGAAAACGATTGAAATTGGAAACTATTAACTCTATATTTTAAATATACAGCCATAAGGAAATTAAAACATAAAATACGTAACGAGCTTTATCACGAAAATAGGGGAATATCGGGGAATCATTTTACCTACAGCGGGCATTTTACCAGCGAACATTTCACCGCGCGGGGTTTTTTCCAGGCGAATAATTTTCCGGCGGGATTTTGTCGGCGGGAAAATAACCGGATACCAAGCATAGAACTACCGGAATGAATCCCAAAGATGCCGGTAATCATACAAAGCTAGAGGCTTACACTCACATAAAAATATTATACAGGAATCGTTATTCTGTGGGTGACGTAGTACGAATCAGTAAATTTAAAAGTATTTTTACCAAAGGATACACGCCCAATGGTCTAGTGAACTATTTAAAATTGTGAAAGTTCTCATTACTAACCCCACTACGTACATGCTGGAAGACATGAAAGGAAAACCCGTACTGGGAGGGTTTTATTAACATGAATTACAGAAAACAAAGTATCTCGATGTGTACCTGGTGGAAAAGTACTTCGCTCCTAGAATAACAAGTTATTTGTAAAGTGGTAGGGATTGGATGAAAGATCATGGATCATTAAGGACGATATTGTTATGTAACAGTTAACTTATATAGTTTGTATCAATACATATTTTTAATTTTAATAAATGTTATGAATTCACCTCAAGTTTTAAACGTGCTGGGTGCACTGGAGGACATACATGCATAGCGTGTAGCGTAGTTTTAGGAAATGTTTGTTTAGGTTATTCATTTTTGTGAAACTTATTGTACACATCAGGTTGGAAACGTGATGCGCTCCTGAATTTTTTGAAATTTGCGGCTAATTCTTATTAAAAAAAATTTTTATAAGTGGCAATTTATCCATTTCATGTATAAAATTATCAAAATATAAAAATGAGCTTTGAATTAACCAATTTAATTTTGAAACAATAAACAGCACTTATAAAACACAATTCTATATACTTACATAAGTTCAAAAGAAATACATACACACATGCATGTTACTGAAGCATTTAGTTTTGATTAGGACTCCAAATTTTCATTTTTTTAATGAATCCTATGCATAGTGAGCTGCTGGCATCAAAAGTTATAGTTTAATGTACGCACATTCTATGCAGTCTATTAGGCAGCATTGTACATTTTGAAATCATTATTGTTTACGTCATGATTGTATGAATCAAGCTTGTAATAATCAAACTTGAGCGTATTATTAGTAGTCGAATGTCATCCCACTCGCACAATTATACCCCCTTTCAGTCAAGCAAATGCAAGTAAGTTGCTATATACTGTAACTATTTATCGTTTTTTCTTCAAAATAAAAAAACACTCATACACACGCACACACACAATTTGTAAAAAGCATTTCAAAATTGATTGAGTTTGGGGGGGAAAAAGCAAATACCAGACATTTTTTATAGAAACACATACGTGTACATCCGCTTATATGAAAGTCCATTTATGGTGCTCGCTTCCGTTTTCTTATATTACTCAGCATTTAATTAGACAATTTGGGTAAATTACATAATAATTTTATAAACAATAAAAACAATTAATAGTCTTATTTCGCATTGTCCAAACATATCAGTACATGTAAATGCACTTTTATGAGTTTAATGAAATTATTCTGTTTTTTTATCGTAACACACTAAGTTGTTACTAAAAAATTCTAAGTTTTGGTGTATATACATATATACATATATAAAACAAATTAGCCCGCAAAGTATAGCACTATCAAATTTTTTTTTGCATTGTATTTTTCTGTAATTTTTTTGTTTAGGCAACACCACTATCACTGCTGTACTCCTTTTTATTTAAAGTTACATATATAAAATTACACATCATCATTGAGTATAAAAAAAAATAATTTATTTACTCTTTAAAAACGTATTTCCTTTGACTTTCATTTTTTCCATTCATACTATCAATTTTCTAGATTTAAGACATCTAACACAAAAAACCATAGTTATTACTATTTTCTTTATTTAGTAAAAATGCTATACATTAGATAATAAAATATTTTTTCTTAGCGTCAATTAATATTGTACTCTGCAGCAATGCACAATATACCTATGGTGGGGTTGTAACGCCACAACAAAATTTTATGTTCGTTTTTTTTTCCGGCTGCACCCAAACTACTTAATAACACATCCTTCGTGTTTAGTAGCGCTTAAAATTCTTCAATTCGTGTTTTTTCTTGTTTGAAATACACATAAAAGCGTTCAGGTAATACACATTTAAAATCATCTGTTTACATCACTATACGTTCACCGTACTTAGTATTAATTACATCTATATTCGTCACTTTATACTTCCTCGATATCTCGAGCTCGCACGAATTTTTAAAGGGTTTGCAATAGGTGCTTTGGTTTAACCCTGCTAATGTCATGTTTGCTAACTGACTGATCTCAATACACAGCTCGCTGCAGTTCATATAAGAAAAATGTGTACTTCAGTACCTATCGCAACTTGTTAAATACCCACCTTAAGCTAATTTTAGTCTAGACTATCGACCTTGATCTACTCATTAGCATATGCAACAACCTAGCACTCTTCTCGTTTCGTGACCCTGAAAAATTTTTGTTTTCTTAGAAATGTAATATGATACCACTGCAGGTCAATAATCTTTGGCCTTGAAAATTCTATTTTTAGGTTTGTAAGAAACGTAATATGACGCCATAAGAATATAATGATTACTTTTGCAATTTATATTTTTAGCTTTCCAATTTTGACCTTGACAAACCTTAAGAATATAATGATTACTGTTGCAATTTCTATTTCTAACTTTCCAATTATGACGTTGAAAACACCATAAGAATATCATCATTACTTTTGCAATTTCTATTTTTAGCTTTCCAATTTTGACCTTGACAGCACCATAAGAATATACTGATTACTTTTGCAATTTCTATGTTTAACTTTCCAATTTGACCTTGATAGGACGAGTAACCTTGAAGCGAGGGGCGCGTGGGTGCACGACGATAAAGCTTACTTGACCTTGTAATGTAAATCCTATACAGAGTGGATTAGAACCCCCCCCTTATATGGCACTGTCGTGTGTATTTCTTGGAGGATTAAGTCGATTTCAGTATTGTTTTTGGTTGTAATTCTTTGCTTTTGTGTTCTTCTTTGCATTTTGAGGCTGCGATTATGCTAGATTGTGGAAACGTGAAAATTATCGACAACTGAGTGAATTTGACAGTCGTCGCATTATGGGCTTACGTGAAGGTGGTTTTCATTCAGAGAAATTGCTAATCGTCTTAACCGTAATCAATCCTCTGTAGTACGATGTTATCAATCATGGTCTAGAGAAGGCCAAGAACATCGTAAAAGAGGAAGTGGATGGCCAAGACAGGCAAATGTGGTGCAGGACCGCCATCTCCGATTAATGGCATTAAGAGACTGATTCTCGAGTACAAGATCAATAGACGATCAATGGTTTAGAAACGAAGCACGATCTGTAACCCTTCGTACAGTTTACCGTCGAATTAGACCTTTTAGCTTGCAGTTCTATCGACCACATCTTGTGCTTCCGCTGGCGGTTCGTCATCGACAGCAACGTTTGGACAGGAACGACTGGATTGGGACGTGCAATGGTATAGGGTGGTGTTCAGTTACGTATACCGACTCTGATTGGGAATGCACGATGATTACTTTTGCAATTTCTATTTTTAGATTTCCAATTTTGACCTTGACAACACTATAAGAATATCATGATTACTTTTGCAATTTATATTTTGAGCTTTCCAATTTGACCTGGAGAGGACGAGTGACTTTGAAGCGAGGAGCGCGTACGTGCACGACGATAAAACTCGCTTGACCTTGTAATGTAAATCCTATACAAAGTGGATTAGAATTCCCCCTACATGACTGCTCACGATAGTTGTTACAAGTGAAACGTCAAATTTTTCATGGCTACTGGATTATTTTGAATGACATTTTAATCAATTCCTACATTTGACTATTTAAACATTTCTGCCAAGTTTGGTCCAAAATTCCAACGCCATCTTGTTGCATTTTTTGTCACAAAGTATATTTGCAGTGAGACTCTATGGTCAAACTCTTTTTGATCCTGCTAATAGATCTGCTTCATCAAACATCAGCAGTTTATGGCATGTTACACACTGACCACAGAATCAAGGAAAAAGCCAATACCGTCAGAAGAAAAATAAAGAAAAACTATCATTGAAGCAAAATTGTTAGCTAGCTTGGCTTGTGTCTTGTGTGAAGGCAAATATGGTAATGTAAATACCATTACTGATGCAATAATTTGCGAAATGAAGAAAATGGCTATATTGAAAGTGCTGTTTCGTTATTTGCGATAACAGTGATTTATCTAGAAATACCCATAAAGAAAATTCTATTGAATATACTTCAGAAGACACTAGTTGAAATGACCTTTTTAGTGAAGTTATGGAAAATACAACAAATATCCAAAATATGCAATCTACTGATACCGATTCACCGCAAAAATTTTCCAGAAACTAACACAGTAATGTTGATTTAAAATAACATAGGAGGAACTGTTATTAATTAATGAGACGTTGAGTGAAATTGATCCAGAAAATTGAGTTAATGAAAACAGTCAACTCTTTCATAGTGTTTCTTATGTTCAAGAAGCAATTGAAAAAAAGAATAAAGGAGAAAAGTCTTGTGACATTAACAATAAACGACATAATAATAATGAAATAAGTAATGACTATGAGTTATACAATACAAAAAGGCAAAAGAAATCAAACAAATTAGTACCTTTTTATAGGAAGCTAACCAAAGGAAGATCAGACATATTGAAATATAAAGAGCGGATAGTTAGGCAAATGCCTTTTTTGAATTAATGAGGATATTAAAGGCAAAGTTGAATTTCTATAAGTTTTAAGACATGACGACTCCAAACATGCAATTTTTACTTTGCCTTTTTGCCTTTTTGATGTTTTGGCGGTTTTGCCTTTTAAAGAAATTTTGGGATTTTGCCCTTTTGTCGATTTTTATTTTAATAAAATTGAAAAATGTGGTTTTAAGTGAACCGTAAAAATAAACTTAACTTAGCTTAACCTTCACGCCATTCCCTTGCGGGTAGCCAAAACAATCCCTGCCTCTTATTTATTTTTCATTCACAATCTATATCTTATCTTATCTCCGCATACCTCCCTAGCTTCCACAAGATTCATACATAGTCTCTGACATGCCCTTTTGTTTTTGAAACTGCTTATCTTTCTTTCCTTTATCATAGATTCTACTATATTCAGCCAAGTTTTACTCGGCCTACCAGGGCCGGCCTTTCCCTAACCTCACCCACATATATTTGTTTCGTTAATCTTGCGTTGTTCATTCTCTCAATGTTACCAAAGCAACGTAATGTACAACTTTATATCTATCCATCATCGTCTTTTCCTCACCACACTATGTCATTATGCATTCATTTTTATCTTGTCCCTTCTCGTTTTACCACATGCGCTTCTCAGGAATCTCATACCCACGGCATTTAGTAAATACTCTACTCTCCTTTCCACCTTCCCGATTGAACACCACAATCTTAGTTTTCTTCACGTTTACCTTTAGGTCCATGCTCACAGACTGTATCAAACTTCCTCAGAGCGGTTTGCAGCTCATCCGCACTGTCACTTAATAAGACTGTGTCATCTGCATACACCAGAATTCGTACATTTACGTCACCAACCATTACTCCATTTGTATCGGTACATGCTTGTCTAAGACATTTATCCATGTATACATTGAACAACCATGGTGACATCACACAACCTTGTCGCACTCATTGCTCAATATTAAGTATTCACTCACACGTCCCTCACCCTAACACATACCCGACTACCGTTGTATACTGCCCTTATTCCATTTATTAGACCTTTATTTACGCCATATTCATTTAATATTTCCCACAGCTTCTCTCTATTCACTCTGTCATATGCTTTCTCCAGATCTACAAACGCACAGTACAACTTCCTTTTTACTTTAAACACTTTTCGATCACCTGCTGGAGAGCAACCATCTGATCGACACATCCTCTCCCTGGCATGAAGCCACCTGTACATCCCACATCTTAGTTTGTGTAGTTTCTCGTACTCTATCAATCAGTATTCTTCCAAATACTTTACCAGGTACGCTGAGCAAGCTTATTCCTCTGTAGTTCTTACAATCACTCTTGTTCCCTTACCCTTATACAATGGTACAATGATCGTGCTCTTCAATCACTTGGCACTTTTCCACACATAAGGCATACATTGAATAATTCACGCAATCTTCGTATAAGTTTTGCACCACCATACTTGAGCATTTCACCAGTGATTTCATCTACGCCTGCTCTCTTGGCCGTTTTTCAACCTTCCTACCGTTTTCTCTACCTCATTTATTCCAATATCCTCTCAGTTTCATTCATCATTTCTTCTATATTCTCCTTATTTAACCCTTCAGTCTTACTTTCCTCACTACTGCACAGCTTTCCGAAATATTCTTGCCAGCATTCCTCACTTCACAATCGTCCCATACTATTTCGTTTCCAGCATTCATCACTCCTGCAGCGTTCTGTTTTGGGCCACATTTTGTGTTTTGACCCATTTCAGAAGAGTTTTTGTTTCCCTCAAAATCATTCTGCATTTTCTCTCCTTCCACAGCATCACTTCCTCTTTACTTATTCTCACTGCCTCCTTCCTTTCTTTGTTTCTTAATCTGTACACCTCATACAATCGCTTCTTCTCAGTCTCATTTTTGCAGCAATCATTGCCATGTATGCATCTTTTTCTTACTTACTGCCTTTTTACCGACTCATTCCACCAAGCACATTTTTCTGTCTACCTACAATCACTCTTCCACTTATTCGCACGGCACAATTGACAACAGAGTTTTTCAAGCTTATCCATGCACTTTCAACGTCAGTGTCTTTTATTTGTCCGTTCCACACTGTTTCATTCACATTCAACTCTTTACTCACAGCATCTGCGTATTTCATTCTCGCACCATTATCCACTAATTTGTCAACCCTAATTCTGGACGTTCGCACTACGTTTGCTTTCGTTCTCCAGACCCATTTTGCCCTAAACACACTCTGGATACAACCAAAAGTGGTCCGATCCACACTCTGCTCCGCGCATTACTTTTGTGTCTTTCACCAGGTTTCTAAGCCGTTCATCATACACTATTAAGTCTATCATACTTGGTTAATATACAGTTTTGTTTTAGGTATTTTATTTCTAACGAAATACCTGAATCGAAAATATTGCTTTTAGTAAGCGACGCGGCACCTTACATGCTAAAAGCGGCACGGGCCCTAAAGGTATTCTACCTAAACTACTGCATGTTACTTGCCTAGCACACGCACTGCACAGAGTGTGTGAATGCATTCCAAGGAATTTAGTGCTGTAAATAAATTAATTTCTTCCGTGAAGAAGGTAAACATTACATTGTCTGTGTGCTGCTATTACGATTTAAAAATTGCAGGTATTTGTAAAAGCACCATTACGAGTTTCTCAGTATAAAGAAAAGCTGCCATCTGTTACACTCTCTCTCTCTCCTGAACCTGTGATTACCAGATGGGGTACCTGGATCGAGGCGTGTAATTTTTACGCGTTTCATTGAAACTCAATTAAAGAGGTAAACACATGTTTGCAAAATCTGTTATGAATTCTGCAAAAATGATATGATAATTTACAGGTAGTGAATTCAGTTCACCCTTCCACGGCTGCTGCTATACAAAAAGCTCAAGAGAGTTTTGAAGATGAAAACGTCCGTCGAGGTATAATGTATATAAACACCTATTTCTGCTACCTACTCGAAACTATAAAGAAACTCGAAGCAAGGAACCTCGCGTTAGTGGAAGCGTTAGGGATAGTGGACGATGTGGTAAATGAAATCGCACGGGTACCTGGTGCTAGTGGGATAAAAGTAAATGAAAAGATATTATCTGTGTTACAAAAGAATCCAAAATCTTCACAAAATAAAAGATATTGTAAATGTACATAAAGGAGAAGAGGCCATTGGCTTGGATGCAAGCCGTCAAGAAGTCGGTGCAATTAACTATGCCCCCATTACATCCTGTGATGTCATGAGATCTTTCTCGACATACAAGCAAATTGTCAGCAATACCAGGGCAAATTTGTTACCTGACCATACCGAGCAGTACTTAATTACAGCCTGGAATAATAATGTTAACGTAGATTAAATGTTTTGTTATTTTTATTTTTTTTTTTTTTGTAAATTCATTTTACGTAAGTAGTTATTAAATTATTTTAAACAATTGTGTGCCTTTTTCGAATTTAAATTTTGCCTTTTTTCTTGCCTTTTTTGACTGTTTTTGTTGCCTTTTTGCCTGCTTTTTTTATGGGTTTTTCTTGCCTAACTATCCGCTCTCTAGAAATGGATAATGAACGGTGTGGAGGTAGTAGAAAATCAGATAAAGTACAGGATTTATTGCTTATAGAACTTATTGATATAAGAATCTTAGAAGTTAATACAACTATTTTGAGGAAATTATTTTCATGGGATACCTTGAAATTATTTAAGGATTTTAAAAGTCGTATAAGAATATTTGACAAATGGACATGTAATTACTGCAGAGATGACGTTACTGAGAAAGATCCCACAATTTGCAGTGATTTTTGCCTGCGCTGGCACCATGTTGGCTGTGCGGACACCACTACAGTCGCTGGGTGAAAACTCCAAATCAATTTTCTTTCATTCTATTCAAAATACAAAGTATATATGAAGAAAAAAACTTTTTTTTTATTTTTCTTCAACTGCTTATTGTCCCGTGTGTTATATCAGAAACGTACCATATGCATTTTTTTAAGTCTTCAATAACACGCATTTTAAAAGTCTGTTAGTACGAATTCTATACATTTTGATAAATTTGTGAACAGTTCAGCATTGCCCAGATACCTAGACAGTGATGCACTCTACCCTTACTATGCTGTCAAACAGTTCACTAAATTTGTTTGTACCTGTCTGGGCAATGCAGTAGACACTCCCTTTCATTTATTGTTAATTTTGCGTTATTATGACACGTCTATAGTAATGCACTTTGATATGCTATAAAACGTTATTTGCAGAATTTGAAAACTCACGCCACTGGTCTCGCTGGTAAGCTATTTTCAATGTTTTCAGATTTTGGAACTAAAAGATTTAAATTTTAATCTCTATGATCTAACTTAAAGTTTTGAATTCACCTGACCTGATATCACTTGATTTCAGTGATACGTATTTAGTTACGCCGTCAAATTCACCCGGGGTTGACTTGTTAGATGACAATCCTATAACCCAAACAATTATGAGCATTCGAAAAATTCAGATTTACAGGAGAAAAGGAGACATAAATAAAGGAGAAGAAATTCTGATAATTGGAAGAACAACGTGAGAAAAATAGAAATAGCAGTTTATAGTATGTTACAACGGCAGTGCAAGTTCGTTTTGAAATCGCTTTGAAATGTAATCAAAAATTTAATAATGGTGCCAAATCTGAAATTTTCAAATGCTTCTGGGATTTACGTGAGATCAATAGACAGCGAGAGTTTATTTGTAAAAATGTAAAACGTGATACTGCAAAAAGATCAAAAAAGGAACATTCTCCACGACATTTTACCAATTTGTGCTATCTACATTACCTTACAAATGTAATGTAAATCAACTGTGTACAAATTTTTTTTGAAAACTTTGGATATATCCACAAAACGTTCAGAAAAACTCTTAAAAAGTGAACAAGGAATTTCACCAGATAAGAGAAGACATCGTTCACTAGGTGTCAAAGTATCAGATGAAGCTCGAGGTTTCGCTTTTCCTAGAATGCTAGCTCATTGGTGCCGTAAAGGTTCTAAGAAAGAATACCTAGAACATATATTGAATGAAAGAAGAATGTACAACCAATATAGTGAAAAATGGTCAGAGCGCAATATGAAAGGAATATCAGAGAAGTCAAACAGAGATATTCTGTTTAATAAGAATATACAATTGCACCTACCCTGCAAATACCAATGTTGGTGCTACAGCTTTGAGCTATTTCTTGTTGAAGAAAAAGTAGTTGGACTTAAGATGTATAATCTTTACATTATACGAAAGAATGCAGCAAAGAAGAGGTGCTATAAGATTAAAAAGAGATGGATCTGAAGTTCCTTGAACCTGGTCAGCACACGCACACCACATACACACACACACACAACACACACACACACACACACACACACACACACAACACACACACACACAAACACACACACACACACACACACACACAACACACACACACGCATACACACGCACAGACACACGCACACACAGTCTCATACACATGGAATGCGAATCGATACACGCTACAATAGAACCTACATCAGAATATTAAAAAATGTACCAAATGACTGGTACAATGTCATTAGTTTGGCAAGAAAATTCGGCAATCATTGTACCGTTAAAATGATGCATTATTTCCGCGGTTATAGAACTTCTAGAGATCAAGTAATGGTTAATACCCCCAGGGCTGAAGATGTGTCAGTACTAAACTGGAGGGATTCAAAATGGATTAGGTTCATTAAAAAAATACTCCTACTTTGCTGTATTTCAAAATGAACTCCCGGGACGACGAATTTAATTTCGTACGGTACGTACCACAAAACGATGAAACAGAAATTTCTTTTGACCACCATGTTTGTACAAAACCATATAATTATTTTATGTCACTGGACAAAAGAATATGATTAGATTTTGTCAATGTGCAACAGTAAACCATTAATAAGCCATTAATTTCAATTACATACAATTTTTCAAATTTTTCACGAAGGACGAATGAATCCAAGCGACAATGACAGTGATCCTTCCTTAACAGCAGTGCGTACAGCAATTTTAGAACGTAGAAGAAATTAATTAGCTTTAATTTATGAGATATTGTTTATTCTCACATTACTATTAAAGAATTGAATTGGTATTTAACGTTTAACAAAATCTGGTACTTATTTCTTACAAATTTTTCCAATAGAATGAATACTCTAATTTCATATTTTGGTATGGTTTCAATTCAAAACAAACTTAGAAACGTTTTCTCTCTCCTGTGAATTTAAATTTTGGCCCCTGTGACAATAGACCCTTAATGTATCTGTGATCCAATCAGCTGCAAATTTAATGATATCTCCGAATTAATGTTATTAATTCCGGAATTACGCTAAAAAATAAGTCGGAACTATTATAAGCCATCTGGGCAATATTCTGAAACTATAATGAATAAAATCCTGGACACTGAAAAATGACCTAGAAATATTATCATTTATTAGCCATCATGAGGATTCTCAATAAATGTGATTAATGCGTTCAAGCATTTTTCGCCACTTTTTGCTGTTGTAGGTCGTCCCGATCTAAACCTCTCTTTGCAGTCTTCCTTTTCCTCAAATGTCCTAACTGTTTCCTGTACCGTTGATTTTGCAATTAGGGGACGGTTTGGAAAATCGTTATTGAATAAATCCACCACCTCTTTATAGGCCTCACACAATCCCCGCAACCACGCATGCAACGAGCGTAATACCCTAAGATACTACTTTTGCTTGTTTAGCCCGCTCCAAAAAATGAGATTTTAGTTGTTTTAAACTTTTCTATAATTTCAATATTTTTGAATAAAATTTAATAGCGGAGATAATTATTTTTTATACGTTTTATTAAAACTCAATGGACTCAATTTATAAAGATATCATTTATTAGTTAATGTTTACTTTGCTTGCTAATTAATTTCGGTTTGCATAAATGAATTTTAAGCTTATTGTTTACTAACTCCTTTCTTAATTGGTTGCGACGGCTAGCACAAGTTAATATAATCAAACGATGTCTGTTATTGCCCAAAATTGTGCTCATTTCGATATATTTATTTATCTGGATTCCTATTGAGTCGACTTCTTTCCTCATTTATATACTCAATATCTGTATAAGCTATTAATATTAATAATCTTAGCAACAAAAGTAAATCAAACGTAATACTCATTTAATTATATTCCAAATCTGAACGAAAATGCATCAATATGTTGTTTACAAACTTACATAAACTCAAACCTAAATGTACAATAACCTTCTTAAGGCTAACATATAACACATAAAATTTTTATCAGAATCAAACGTATTGTTTATCGTTAAATCGTGATAGTCAAATGTAAAGTTTCGAGAAATCAAACACAAAAGGGTTGTATTTATTAACGCAAACAAAAAGGTTCTTGCTTATTTTCGTTGACAAACTGATGATATAATGCTGACGATTCTTTGACCGATAAGGGTGCCTCAGATAGGTTAGAGCCTGCTCTTCCGATGATGTTACCTGTCGGCACTCTGGAACCGTTTCTCTATTGTTGTCCTTATATTTTCTTATACTTTTGTGTAGTTGAATACGCTTCTAATTTTCTTCCATTAGTTAATGATTATAGTGAATAATTGTTCGATATATTTACACTACACCGTTTTTACTTAATCGTTCAGTTTTAACTACAAATAGCCTGCGCAACAAAATGCAAGCTATTCACAAACTGCGAATGCTTCCTTTTTACACATCAACAAATTCGAGTTATTGCCCTTTATACTTCAATTTCCCAATTTGGATCGATTACTGTCTATTATATCTATTGTCCACTATTTAAACACAATTGATTACGGTTCTGAGACATATAAAAGCGTTATCTTCACTTATTACGTCACTTTTTATTATTTTAATAAGGAATTTTAGCGCTTTATAGGACAGCGTGACTATACAATGTCGCTTAAACTGCGAATTCTGATCGTGTATTTTTAAACGACACTTTCTTACCGCGACTGTTTGTGATCGCTCACTGTATGTGACTGGCTTAAAAACTACACATCATTATTATGACAGCGTCATTTCCTTCCACCACATTCATGCACTTGCATATCCCGCGTATTTATATATTTTCAAATTGAATATATAGATAACTTACGGAAATAAACTCAAGCTTTTCATTTTAATATTATTTATATTCAAATACAAATAACCAATAACCATTTCTTTATCCAGAAAAATAATACATAAATATCTAATCTCGTATAATTTAGCGCCAAATTTTGAGTTTTCTACAGTTACAGTACCCCGTTTTGTTTTTGAATTAATAAAGTTCATTCGGAAACATAAAAATCGCTTAGCAAGCTACAACCAAAAATTTTTTTCACTCAAATAGTACCGTCACAATTGGATTTAGATACGGTGGTTGCGACCTTCCCATTACTTTATCTAGTAATACCCTATTCCTTTCTTTCCCTGAATTTCCTCCTGTTATTTCGTAATTTGTTTGATTGGTATTCCTTCTTCATTTTTGGTTTTAAATTTAAAATATTCACTATTGTCGCTAGTTTTGGTATATCTTCGCTAAGTAATATTCTCCCTCTTTAGTCTTCTGGTCCTCGACTTCGTATCGACCTTCTTTTTTCCTGACTTCGAGGGATTTCCTCTCTGAAGTTCGCGTGTCTCATTTGTCTTCTGGTTTTCTTGTATTGGTGTTGGTGATTCGCTCGTGGTCCTCATCATCGCCACTTCTTCTCAAATCTACCTCTGTGGTAGTTCCTGTTCAATTTTCCTATTATCTGTCCTTTCGTAGCATTGTTCTGCTATGTTTCTTCGATTAGTAATCATTCCTGCGGTTAGTATAATCCTAGTCTATCTTCGTAATTTTACGATGCATTCGATTCCAAAATATTCGTTAGTTAGTCACATGGTTATATGTTCTGATCCGTATCTAAAATATGTTCCATCTTGGGAAAGTCTGACCAATGTTTCTACTAAGTGTTGCTCTTCAATTGGTGGTTGTAAATATATCGTCTTGCTGACCCAAAACTAAACGTGGTCCACATATTTTCTCTGTCTTGGGATGTATAATTGTGGCGTTGCTAATCTGAATTTAATTTTTTCTTGTACTGATGTCTACCAAAACTGTTTAATAAAATCTTCTTGAAATTGAGCAAAATCTGTCCAATGAAAACGGTGTAATTCTGCCCATGCTTTGGCGTTGCCTTCTAATAAATCCATTGCCGCTCTTATGTCTCCTCCTTCACTTGTTTCTGCTTGGTTTAAGTAATTTTCTAATACCTCTATAAAATTCATTGGGTGGATGGTCCTTATATTTCCATCAAACCTTTTTCGTCGTCGTGGTGACCAGTGTTTGCTCTTTTTCGTACAATTTTTCTTCCAAAGTAATAATAGCCTCTTCACTTTTTAGTAATCTTTTATTCGAATTCCAACACTGTTTCTTCATTTTCTTCTATTTTACATCCTATTTCGCCTATTGGCGTGCTCGTTTCTTTTTTCGATTTGTATCATTTTTATATTCTGTATGTCTTTTTGTTTCTCGATTTTTCCTTACACTTGATCATTATTTCCTTGTTGCTTTGTCTTAAAATATCTTCCATCCGTTCTACTTGACGTCCCATTTCTTCTTTGAAAATTATTTTTAATTCTTTTAATTCTTCTTGATTAACCTTTTGACCTACTCCTATTCTTTTTCTATTTTGTCTTGTTTTGTTTTCATTTTATCTTGTTTCGTTTCTATTTTCTTTTGACCTTCCATTTTCTTTGTCCGTCCAATAACATACTCAACATATTCATCGTCATTGATTCTTCTGTTTTTTTGTTGGATTGGTACTCCTCCTATTGTCAACATGTCTATTTTTAGGAATTTAGATTCTTGTGAAGTGTTGATTATATCTAATATTGGGGCGGAAGTAAGTACAGAAAAGAGCAAACAAAATTTATGTACGCGTCGAACGTCTCTTGTTAACACCAATCAAAATACTATATCACGTAAAATGTGTTCAAAGAACATTCTGTTTATAAGTGTGTGGAATTGTTAAAATTGCCGCCAGAAAAACATTAGAAAAAATAAGGGAATTTAAGTTATATACAAATTGTCTCAGGGACAATCATTTTTCCACAAATTGCAAAAATAATATTCCTGTGGTAAATGCAAACGAAGGCATAATACATGCTTCATCTTTCATTAAACAAAAATGATGACCGCGTCACAGATGGTCAGGTATCAACCACTAGTGCAAATCAACAAGAAATAACACCCGCTAATTATAATACTAGCAAACATGTTTTATTATCAACTGTTATGATAAAGGTAAAACATATTGCAGGAAAGCCTCATAAGTGTAGGGCAATCCATCACATCAAATTTAATAACTGAGAAATTGGTGAATAAGTAAAATATGACAGTAGCATATCTGTTTTAATTATTTATTTCTTTAATAGTTTGTTTCCCATGTTGTGAAAACAAAGTTACCGCAAGTGAAATAATGAAAAATTAGAAACTCACTAAATTGTACAAAATTCATCACGTGTGTGGATTTTAAGACAGTAAAAGTATTTTTACGTTCTTTTTAAATATAGTTATATTTTGTGATTAAAAATTATTATTAATTTTATTAAATACATAAATAAAAAGTTTACCTTGAGCAGGATTTGAACCTACGATCTGTACTTTGCTAGAGCACCGCGCTAACCAACTGCGCCATCAAGGTTCAAGCCCCAATCGATGTAAATTTTGTCTTTATGTATGTAAAACTGATGTAAACACTAAATGTAATGAGATTATAATCAAATTACTTATATTAATGGAATTTGAGCCTGCAATATCGCAAGGATTCACACATACCAAAGGAACTTGACTAATATTAGATTATTATAAGTTATTGTTATGAACGAATAAGTTCAAAGGTAAATATATAATTAAAATTATTATTACTTTTATTAAATACATAAATAAAAAGTTTACCTCGAGTAGGGTTTGAACCTACCACAGAATAAAAAATAATCAGAAGGAAAGCTTGAAGCGGCACCTTTAATCTTTTTGAAACACAATGGATGACCTTGCGCCATGTTTTGGTAGTAGAACACAGGTTTGGCTTAGTAAATTTAACAGGGTTGGATCCTATAATTGTAGTCATTGATTAAATTAAAGCATTGAATAACGAATCTTTCACTAAACGATTAAAGTCAAATTTTTGTGAAAAAAACAACACAACAAGATAGAACAATTCTTTTATTAGCTGAAAAAGAAGTAGAAATTTCGAAATTACTCTGAAATTTCTATTAATAATTAAATAATTAATTAATTGGAAATTGTTCACATGGGTGGTCCAATTTAAACTGATCGTTTGATAGTGACATGAATTTTTCAATTATTTTACATGAAACACTGAACTGTTCAAAGTATTGTAGAAATATTACTTCAAGTGAACTTATGAAATAGACAAATTTATCGGGTGGCATCATTAGTTTACCAAATGTATTTTCATCGCTACTTTTGTAAGCTTAGAAAAAGCAGAATAATCTTGAGTCGTCTAAATTTCTCACTTCATTCGCATATAACTCACATGCTTGACAAGAATGAACCTGAAGGCATTTTTTGATTAAATAGCCACACACATATTTGTCGAAGTTCTGTTTAAGCAGTTCATTGTTTTTATAATTACCGCTAATTGAAATAAAAGCATTTGGTGAAGTTGAAGGCTCATCAGGTTCTTTCATCATATTATCCAGATGATTTAATTTTAACAATAATTTTTCTGAATCGCCTTCACAGTTTTCAGTTCCAGAATGTATTAATTTAATAGACATCAATTTCTTGAAACTTCTTGTGAACTGAATAGGGGTCGGATTTACGCAATTACCATTTTGATGACGAATTGAACCAAAAAAATTTTCCAAACAGTCTTGGTTCAATCTTCTAGTAAAAACGAATTTTAATTTGAAACAGAGGCAATTTTGCCATAAATGCAGCAAACCATTCAAAGTAATTTGAAAACAATTCAAAAATTTGATACGGTTTGTTACATCTAGGCCAGATGTACCAACAACTTCTAAATTTTTGAAAAATTCACTGCAATTTTTTAAGAAAGCTATCTGTATTCTTCGCCCTTAAATGCTCTATTGAACTCTTTTGTGTTTGATGTATGTGAAGAATTTAATGAACCAAATAATTTATCTAGCATTTCCACAAACTCGGCGGTTGAGGTGGCTAGTTGGTAACTCTCCAAATCTAATGTATAGCCTTAAAGTTGTAGCCACAGTTTGACTGAACAATTTGGCTGCATATTTAACCTTCATCCTTTCAAAATTAGTGGGATATATATGAGTGTCCGTCAAGTTAGGAGCACCCCTTATTGAATTAGTCTTATCTTTAATATACATTTCTTTAATGTGTTTCCAAGAAATTTCATTACCATTTTGCAATTTAAAATTATATTTTTGCAAATTGTTGCGAATTGTTTTAATTAAATGTGGAGTGTCAAACATAAAAGCAACTTCATGCTCTTCTACATGAAAATATGGCTTATTTGGAGTTATACCTAAAATGTTTGTCATTTGTATATTGTTTGATCCCATATCACTTATTAGAACACAAACTGAGAGGCCAATTTCTTTTAACTTCAGTATAATGTCAAATGTTATAGACTTCATCCTAGCTACTGGACACGCACTATGATGAAAATAATAGCATAAGGGTTGCATCCACTTATTTTTCAAGCCGCGAATCATGAAAACCGTCACTGTAAGAGCTGTTTTAAATTTTTTTGAACCAGTTCCATCATCTTCCAAACCAATGATTGTGTCCAAATTTGTGGCATAAAATAAATTACTTTTAATTGCCATTTCGTCCAAACACAACACGCAAAGTTTGTTGTCTTCCAAAAAATTATCAACCTTTGTTTGTAACATTTCAGAGCTCAGCCCAGTTTTCAGTTTAATATTTTTCAAAAGTTTCAATAAAGTTGAAACTGATGGCAGACAAAATTGTTTAATTAGGATTTCTTTTTATTATTTTGGGCCAGAAAAAAACAACGCAAGACAATAATTTTTGAATTGAATGGAATATCGGCGGCCTGAGGGATGTTTTTATATTTGGCTAATTTGAACGTTGGTAAAATTGGCTAATTTCTCAGACGGACAATATTTGTGAGTTAAAGCCATATACTGTTCCAAGGAAACTTGTCTGCAATTTGCTCTTTCAAGCTCTTTTTCCAAATCTTTATTTTCATTCTCAAGTCTCTTATTTTCGTTTCTTAGTTCCTTCAGATTAGTTTTCAATTTAATTTTTCGAGGTGAATTACTTGTTAGTAAACATTCTGTCTGGGTACTAACATTGGCACTAAAAGTAGTTGGCGAATGTGATTCTGAGTTTCCTGTAGAAAATCCCCGAGATATATTCTCTTCTTGTCTGAATGTTCTTGATTCAGGTAGATATTTTGTAAGATCTTAATTTTTTGTGTAGAAACCTCTGAAGTAACTGCAATTAAAGATAACAGAAACTAATTACATAAGCTCAAAATTAATTCATTATTTTTATATATTACCAAATTGCACTGCTTTAGGTAACAAGCGGGTTTTCAAATCGTTGGCATACATTTTTTCATCAAAATGTAGCGCACATAATTTGTAGGATTTCCAGTTAGTACCTACTTTATCTACCAAATCTTCACGTTCACATGCTGCTAGTCATACCGTTACCCTTAATTAATTGTAAAAACAAGAAAAAAGTTGAAATATTTTAGATATTCTGAACTGGATTAAATTTTGATTGATCGCATGAACTGAATTTTAAAATACATATATGCTAATGTAAATATTAAGAATTGTGATCTTCATATGCGTAAAAGACAAAAATTAATTCGTACATACATTATCACCTTGTTTAAAAACGTAATCACTTTTAAATAAATTTAATGCAAAATAAATAGGTATCCAATTCCTGCTAGCTTAACTAAAAACTTTAGTGTTTAGGAAAATTTCACGCATCTTTCCTGAAGATCACAGTTTTTAATATTTATAATTAATATATATATTAATATCTTCACCTTGCTTCATCTTGCGAAAAGTAAAAAATTATAAGTCGCAGTTATAAGACTTGTTGCAATTTCCAACACAATCATCCTGCCTTGCGTTTTGGTTCATATCTTAATTCGGAAGTTTATAAAAGTAATTCCACAAAACTGTATTTATTCGCATTTAGATGCACCACAATCTGTATAAACCAAGCGCTACCACTGTGTCGCATTACCGTAATAATATTCTGCGCCGCTGCCACTGATCTACTACCAAAACATGGCGGAATGGACGTGCGCTAGCAAGATGCGCAGATCCTCAAGATTACCCAAGCTTTCATTATGATTATTTTTTATTCTGTGAACCTACTATCTGTACTTTGCTAGAGTACCGCGCTAACCAACTGCGCCATCAAGGTTCAAGTCCCAATCGAAGTAAATTTTGTCTTTATGCATTTGGAACTGATGTAAATTCTAAATATAATGAGATTACAATTAAATTACTTATATTAATGGAATGTGAGCCTGCAATACCGCAAGGATTCACACATACTAAAGTAACTTGACTAATATTAAATTATTATAAGTTTTTGTTATGTTTGTCAGGTTTGAATGCATTCTTATACCTCGTATTATGTGAATGGAAGTCTAAATTCCTGGGGAACATACTTTTATGTTTAAAAACATTATACAATATATATATATATATATATATATATATATATATATATATATATATATATATATATATATATATTATATATATATATATATATATATATAATTGGTTTAGTGAACGAACAGAAGTTCAATTTAATAATCATTAATTGTATTTTATTTAAAATTAACTTTTAAAGTACATATAGTAAAAGATTAGCACGAGTGGGACTTGAACCCAGAACCTCCACTTTGCTAGAGTGGGGCTCTTCCATCTGAGCTATCGAGGAGGCAAGTCACAATCGATTCAAACTTGAACTGTATGTACTTCCCTAGTTACGATGTATTATAATTATTATACACAGAATGAAGGATCACAGTCAACTTTTTTGTGAATGTCATGTGAGCCCGCAATTCTCTAAGGTTTCTCACATGACAACACGTGACTGATTGTTAATTTTTGTTTGCTGTATGCAATAGTAATAGATAACTATAGAAATTGGTTTAGTGAACGAACAGAAGTTCAATTTAATAATCATTAATTGTATTTTATTTAAAATTAACTTTTAAAGTACATACAGTAAAATATTAACTCGAGTGGGACTTGAACCCACGACCTCCACTTTGCTATAGTGGGGCTCTTCCATCTTAGCTATCGAGGAGGCAAGTCACAATCGATTCAAACTTCTGTTCGTGGTGGGTAGTGTCAGGCTCCATTCAAGAAATATCTAAAGAGATGCATTGTTATTTTCTTCATTGTGAAACACTGGTTGATGAACTAGATAAATTTTGGAAAATTGAGGAAGTGGAGTGTATAAATTCACCTTCACTGGATGAACAGCTTTATGAAGAACATGTCAGAACATCACTTGACGATAACGGTCAATTTATAATTAGAATCCCCTTTAAATATCCTGTGACTTATTTAGACTATTCACTACTGATAGCCAGAAAGAGATTGCCACTGGAAGCGTGATTAGATTCTAATCCTGAATTAAAAAACAAATATGTTAATTTTATGAACTTATCGGAGAATGATGATACTACGACGATGCATTGCTATTTGTCACATCATGCAGTTGAAAAACTTGATAGTCTGTCAACCAAGTTGAGGGTAGCATTTGACAAGTCGGCCAAAACCTTGTCTGGATGGTCATTAAATGACATCCAATATTTTGGACCTACAATAATTAATGATTTATTTAATATTTTGATTGAATTCCGAAAATAACCAATTGTGGTATGCGCTGACTTGCATCGTCAGATTCTCGTACATTCTGATGATCAAAAATTTCAACGTGTATTATGGATGGATAATCGTAATAAAGACGTAAACCTTTATCAATTAAACACTGTCATTTACGGTACATCTTCTGCACCATGCTTAGCAGTACGGTGTTTGAAACAATTGTCCATTGAATTCAAACCTAATAATTTTTATCTACACCACATGATAATAGATTTTAATGCTGTAAAAGAGGCTCTTAGATTGTCCCAAGAGGTATCTTATTTTAAAATTATGGAAATTGAGTTCGAATGATCCAAATGTTTTGAAACTTTTTATAGGGTAGAAAATGATCCTTTGCAAACTATAACTTTTGACAATAATGCAAATATGAAAACCTTGGGTATTCAATAGAAAGCAAAATCACATACATTAACATATCAAGTAATTTACTTGCCTAAAGTGACTAAAATTTCAACACGTAGCATTTTATCGGGCATTTCTAAAATATATGACCCTTGGGGTTAGTAATCCAGTGTACAATAGTTACTAAAATTATAATCCAGAAATTGTGGTTACTCAAATTGCATTGGGACGTAGAGGTACCCTCAGAACTTTCTGACCAGTGGAAGGGTGTTCGTAATACTTTGAATGTATTAAATTTTATTAAATTCCCAAGCTACATTTTATGGTCAGATGCAAATGAAATTGAAATTCACGGCTTTAGTGATGCTTCCAATCAGGCATATACAGGTTGTATTTACATCAGAAGTATAAACTGATTAAGGCGTTTTAAATCAAATTTACTGTGTGCAAAAACAAGTGTGGCACCAGCAGTTAAATATGCGTGCAAGGTATTACTTATGGTGAGATTCATAAATTGCCCTCTGCTGGATTAATTCCGAATCAAATTCTTTACAAACCTTTGGAGTAAATCGAATTGCCGAAATTCAAAATGTTACAAGGCTAAGTGATTGGCATTACACCAAGGAAAACCCAGTAGATGTGGGTTCTCGGGGGACTACACCTAATGTTTTATTAAAATACAGATTGTGGCTTAACGACTCTGACTTCCTTGGAATGTCAAGGGAGAGATGGCCAAATGTACAATTAGAGATAAAGAAAGTCAAATTCCTGAAATAAAAAGAACAAGTAAATCATTCATTTTAACAGAGAATCTATATTTTTTGTTCGATAAATATTCAAACATTAAAAAATTAAAACCAGTCATGGCATATTGCTTAAGATTTTGTTTTAATCTAAAGGTGATTAAGGATCGTCGTAATATTGGGAAATTTGACCGTGAATAGTGCAGTGCGCCGTTGTAAATAAGCACATGTCTTGTCAAATATTAATTATTAATTGTGCTAAATTTTTGGTGAGTTTAGAAAGAATTGTTTAAAGGCATATATACTTACCTTGACCTGTGATGAATTATTAATTGTTAATTATTTATGGTAGTCTGTGATAACTGTTTGGTATTTAATATAAGATTACCAGGATAATTGTCGTTTGTTTCTTATTGCTTCCTTTCTTCCCGTTTCAAGCTTTACGACGCTCTCACTCATAAAATCATAATTCTCTCATATTAAAGCTTGTGGCGCTCAAACTTTGCATATTATATTAGTTAGGTGTACTACCACAACTTCTTCCTTTCGTCTCTCTAACCTAAATCAATATAATAATTATCTATGCTCCAAAACACAGACGCTATCCAAGTGCTCAATGGTCATTTGACCGTTTGACTAGTTTACTAGCAGGAAAGGAAAAGGCCACGTATTTCATTTCCTTTTCAAGGAGGAGGGTGGGCTGCTGGAGCACTTATAGGGTGTTCAAGGCAGAGAGTATGGTGACGAAGTCATGTGTTTATTTGTAACGGCGCACTGCACTGTTCACGATAAAATTTGCATTCATTACAAGACTGGCTGCTAAGTGGTGTATGCGCGCAGCAAAGGTTTAATATTGATTATTTACTATATCTAACAAATAACCAATCACACCATGCAGCTTTCCTCAATTGGGCCTATCAGAGTGTTTTACACTGAATATTTCCTAGTGCGATTTTATTCAGTGTTTAAATTTTTGTTTACCTTTTTGACAGTCTGTAATAAAATGCGAGGTAGTATATCTGGGAAACTATCCATCGTAGAGGCTTGCGCAAAAAAAAGTTATAACTAAAACGGCTAGTACAAAGACCTGGAAAATATTTTCAAGTTTCTGAAATGGCCGCTAAGCGGCGTAACTGCAATCTTGAATCCAGAAATTGATGTTTCTGTAAATTCTGCTATATTAACCTAATAAAAAATAACTGATCTTTAAAGTCGAGGATAATCAGAACGTTTTTGTTTGGTACTCTGTTGACGTATCTAGAAAAATAAAGTGGTGGGGAGTATTCAAAGGTTTCCTTAAATCACCTCCCGTATCTTTGAAACGGCTAATCCGATTTTAACATACTTGGGCGCGTTGAAAAGAGCTTGTCTTGGGCTACAAATGTTAAAATAATTGAAGTTTTGTTTTGGCTGACATTCCGACAGAAACGGTTAATTTTCGCAAAAAATTAAAAGCATTGGTATGATTTTTTTTCATTAACAAGTAGCTAAATGAAGCCTAAACAAGCTCGCGCAAACCGCATCTCGGTATCTTGTTCCTATCCTAAAATATCGGCGAAAGAAAACTGTACACGAAAATCCCTTAAATTTTTATTTTTTTTTAACTATATTTTTCTGGAATTGTTTCTATTATGTAAGTTGTGGCCCTAAATAGGACTGATTTAAAGGAGGAAGGTTTTTAATGCCCCCGTAAATGCTCGAAATGTTGACCATCACTCTGTGCGTTGCTGAGGCCTCTTATGGGTAGACAAAACTGCAGCTTCAATTTCGGCTCTGAATAGGTTACGTAGAAATTGTGATTTTAAATGTTTGTAAATTTATTCACGAGAATAAAATCACCCTTTTTTAAATTATCACGAGGCAAGTAAGCAATGCTAAAAGTTATACGAAAGGCCTATTTTTTTTATATTCACTATGGATATATACGAAAAATACAATTAATAGAAGCAGGCAATGGTAGTTTTTGGCCTACGTTTCAACGGCAAAGAATTGGAAGAACACAAGAAAATATTAACCGTGTACTGGGCTCTATTGAAGGAAATCTTCATGTCAGCACAAGCGCATTATCCACTGAGTTGGGCATATCACGGACAACGGTTCAAAATATTTTGAAGGACCATAGGTAAGTTCTAATGGCCATCAAAATAACTAGGTGTTCGTTTAAACTTTTTTTAATTACTTTAAGAATGCACCCATATCATGTGGTTTTGCAACAGGCCTTGAAAGAGGAAGGTTTTGATCGAAGGTTAGACTATTGCCATTGGATATTAGGCATGATACGCGAAAATAGAGAATTTTTATTTCAAATTCTTTGGACCGATGAAGCCACCTTCAGTAGTGACGGGACAGTTAATCTGCACAGTATGGACTATTGGTTTGCAGAAAATCCCCATTGGTTGCGTGAAGTTCAGCGCCAAGGACGTTGGAGTTGAAATGTATGGTGTGGCGTACTGGGAGGCAGAATTATTGGGCCATGTTTTTTCGAGCAACCCCTAAATGGCAATGTATTTATTGACTTTTTGGCCAATCAATGACCGTTGTTGTTGGAAGATGTGCCTGTGGGAACAAGGCAAACATTGTTTTTTCAGTTGGATGGTTGCCCAGTACATTTTGCTATTAATGTGCTAGAGCATATTAATGCAGTATTTCAACAGCTGTGGGATGGAAGAGGAAGCCTCCGCGATCGCCAGACTTAACTTTCCCCGATTTTTATTTATTGGGGCGCTTAAAGGACATCGTGTTTCGGACTCAACCTACTACTAGAGAAGATATGAAAAACCGGATTCGTAATGCAATACGTAACATACCGAGAGCCGAAATTGGAGCTGCAGTTTTTTCTAGTCATGAGAGGCTTCAGCAATGCATAGGGCGTGATGGTCA
This sequence comes from Vesta saturnalis, assembly GCA_036346205.1. Taxonomy (NCBI): domain Eukaryota; kingdom Metazoa; phylum Arthropoda; class Insecta; order Coleoptera; family Lampyridae; genus Vesta; species Vesta saturnalis. Next base: position 2,339,068 of record JARFJB010000360.1, on the reverse strand, counting down.
GCATTTCGAGCATTTACGGGGCATTAAAACCTTCCTCCTTTAAATCGGTCCTTTTTAGGGCCACAATTACATAATAGAAACAATTCCAGAAAATATAGTTAAAAAAAATAAAATTTAACGGATTTTCGTATAAAGTTTTCTTTGGCCGATATTTTTAGGTTAGGAACTAGACATCGAGATGCGGTTTTCGCGAGCCAAAGCACTCTAGCGACGACATGTGAAACTAACAAAACTTCAAATATTATAACATTCGTAGCGCAAGAATAAATAGCTCATTTCAATGCGTTCAAGTTTGTTAAAATCGGCTTAGCCGTTTCGAAGAAACAGAGGGTTATTTAAGGAAACCTTTGAATACCCCCCACCACTTTATTTTTAGAAATAGGTCAAAAAGTGCCAAACAAAAAAAGTTTAGATTATCCTTGACTTTAAAGATCAGTTATTTTTTTATTAGGTTAATGTAGCAGAATTCACAGAAACATCACTTTTTAGGTTCAAGATTGCAGTTACTCCCCCTAGCGGCCGTTTCAGAAACTTGAAAATATTTTCCAGGTTTTTGTATTGGCCGTTTTAGTTATAACTTTTTTTTGCGCAAGCCTCTACGATGGATAGTTTCCCAGACCACAGTACCTCGCATTCTTAGTTGGCCACTCAGTACATAAGTGAACATAATACTTTGTGTAAAATAATAACATAGAAACATAACTTGTTATTAAATTGAAAACATTTTTTTGTTACATTTATAATCTTTTGTAATATATAATCGGGAAAACTGACTTAGTAAATAATCTTAACATATACTACTTGACTTAAGAATTTTGTTGGTTAAAACTGCAGCAGCTTTTTAATTTGTTTTTAAGCCCTTGAGCTGCTGTAGTTTTAACCGAAAAAATTCATAGGTCTTGGAATAAGTAAAACCAAACGTACATATTTAGTTGAAAATAATCTGTGTGCAGTCCATTATGTTGAAGTGAATCATTCAAATTCATAACAAACTATAAAGCTAATTTTTATTAAAAAAGCAGTCTGGCTAATACAACAAAACGGTGAGTAAAACCATACTCTAAATAATTAAACAAAATGAAATAAATATTCAACATACAGGCTCACCGTACAGCTATAGCCTCGGAAGCCGTAACGGGTGTATTCTCGAAGGGTACTTAACAAGCGGATGGTCCTTGAAAGCATAATCGATAGTATAATTCCTCCAGAGACCACAAAGCCTATTACTTAATCGCGGCGAATAACTGTGGGGGCTAAATACTGCATAGAATGTAAGGTCTTAGAAAAATAAAATTATAAATGGAAAGTTGTCCATGAGAAAACTACTGTCCAATTGAATCCTTGAAATAGGTCTTCTGCTATTCATAGATTAATAGTTTTATTTATTGACCAATTGTTCAGCAATGTGTAGTGTTTAATTTGGAACGAAGTATGAAGCTGTAAGGCATTTTATGTAGGAAAGCAACGCATTTTATAAATATTTAGGGTAAATAAAGTAGAAATTGCTATCAAAGCTAAATTACATGAGCTGAGTTATTTGTGAGACTGTAACAGGGTGATCATAGGTTAAAGCAATTAAGAAATGTAGATTGAACGAGAGTTTCTTATTATAAAAAAGATAACACCTAATTTTATTTACAAACAGACCATCCTGCGACGTTAAAAGTTAAAATGTGCTATGTGTGGGATAAGTCAAATGTTATGAATTTAATTTTTCTAAATTACATGTATACATTTATTTGAAATGGTGTAGTACTCAAAGCGAATCAAAGAACATCTGTGTGACTTTAATTTTGAAGGTATTCCAGTTTTTATGTGTTTCGCGTTTTCTCAGCGGAATACATAGCAATGAAAACTATAACGATTACACAGGCCTGCAAATTGACACTTTTTGATTTTTTTTTCACCGTAATGGGTGAGTCCAAATATGACCTCAGTTTTTCTCCAGCACGTAGGGATTTTCCGCAAAATGAAAAAGAAGGTTATGTAAAACCCGCAGTACATATAGGTAAAAATGCATTTTGAAATTTAAAAAAAATATATTACTAGTGGTTTATTTACATTTTTAAATACAATTTGATAAAAATAATATGTATATACAATAAGGACTTATAATAGTTCTTTATAATATCTACATCTTTTTCCTCAAAACCCTGTTTTGAGCTTTTCCGTTGTGTGGGATGTTTGGAAGTTCTCTATGAAGCATCCAACAGTAGTCTCCATCATATTCACATCCCATCGTCCTTGGTACCTCCGTTCCATTTCTTTCATGTCTTGGTGGAACCTCTCGCCCTGTCTCTTCACTTACGGCACCAAGGTTTTCTGGGAAATAACTCAAATGGGAGTTCAAAAGTGAAGTTTCAAGCTCATGGAGCACCCCAAGGTTTTAAAACATTTCAACATTTTATTTACAATTTCTTCATAATCCGGGTCCTTATTGTTCCCCAAAACTTAGTCACAACTTCTTTAAATGATATCCACGCCTTTCTCAGCTTTTTCATCACCTTCTCAAACTGATTGTCTTTCATTACTTTCCGAATGTCCGGGCCAACAAAACACCCTCCTTTAACTTTGCCTCAGACAGTCCCGGGAATTTCTTTTCAAGGTATTGGAACGTTTCGCCATCTTTTGGCAATGCCTTGACAAACTGCTTCATCAGTCCAAGCTTGATGTGAAGTGGGGGTAAAAGCACTTTTTTGGGATCAACCAAAGACTCAAAGTGAAAATTTTTTTCTCCAACCTTCAAAGTTCTCGTTGGCCACACTTTTTGGCTCCAGTGCTGTGCTTTTGCCCGGCTATCCCACTCACATAGGATATACGCCTTAAGGTAGGCAATCCCGCAGAAAAATGCATTTTGCGGAAAAAACTGATGGCATTTCCGAACTCAGCGCACCAAAATACATAAGAATCGCCCATTATTTTAAAGAAAAAATTTGGTCGCAGACCTGTGTTATCAGTTAGTAAATGAAAAACACAAGTTTCGACTTCACAAACAATTGAAAGTGTTGTTACACGTTTAACACAGTATGGCTATTCGTTTATAATATGGAAAATTTCAAACATTTTTCGCTAAAAATAATATGTAGTAATAAATTAACACTTAAGTCTTAGCTTTACGAATAATATGTTCTAACTGTACGTTGGACGCACAGTTCGTATCGTTCTTGCATACTTGTGGCCATACAAAGGACCGAGATTTTTGTTTTTAAAAGCCTTTCTTTTAAAACCAGTTAAACATTACATTCAGGACAGTTTGCATACGCTCCCTAACTTTATTGTAGGTTTTCCTTCTGACCAAGTCATCTGCATAAAGATATACATCATTTACTGCTGAGATTTCTCAGTAGCTCGTCAATGACAATGCTCCACAGTAAGGGCGATAACACTTGCCCTTGCGAACAACCCCATTCTACCCGGACCGCCAAGGACTCCTCGCTCATTGTTGCATGCACTACTCGATTCATTAGCATGCAGTTCATCCATCTGCAGCAGGTCTGCTCCATATCCAATACTTGCCCTAAAATCATCTCTTTGTGCTGTAAAATATTCTCAATACTTCTTATGAGGTGATGAAGTGGTGTCTCTGTTGACAGTATCTATAGGTAAATTGGTGCTGATGTAGTGGATAAGTTACTAATGCTCCCTCCTTAGTGTGTCTGTCGAGCAGCCTTAAGTACGAAAGATGTAGTGATATTCCATCATCCGAGAAAGGTGTTTCATTGCTAAACTACCTCCTAAAATAGAGCAGAGTGTAATACGTAGGAGTTTTGGTCCCACCTGTAGCATCGCCGGGAAAATTGTGTGAGGTCCAGGAGATTTGCATAGCTTGAACGTGTCGATTGCCCATTTAATTCTATCAAAGGTAATCACCTCTGTAACTCATCGCACCCAAGCTCCCGCTTTACATCTCTCCTGGCGATTGATCTATTAGTAGCTCCGAGTCAAAAAAATTACCCGAAGAAGTTCTGTTTTCGTGTATAAACTGCTGTCTGTCTATATGTTACCTACCGAATACTGGGTCCCTTTGGGCAACCTGTGCAGTCTGGCACTCTTCGTAGTCTTTTCGGTCTCTTCACAATGCCTCTTCCAGGATAGCCTTTTATCGTTTCTCAGTGCTTTGTTGTATTCAATGAGGGATGTTTACAGTTATTATTGATAAAATAACAGCTGAAGCCTCCGAGGTTCCATGTCTAATCAATCAACAACTTTGCTTGAGAACTTTTGGTCCAGTTATTCGACAACCTGCCATTGAACTGAATGTTTGTTCATTGGCGCAAGTCGCATTAATCGGTGTGTACAGTTTTAGTCGCTGTGCCAGAAAATGTGAATGGTGGCAAATACGAAACCACACCAGACGCCGCATTCTAATTGAAAAACCATGTTTTAGATTCTGCGGTGATGTTGTCCAACAGTGCACCTTAAACAGACACTAAGCGATTAATTGCAATAGTGATAACATAAGTTACGTGAATACTTATGTAAAGTATTTAAAATGTTCATCAGTTGCATAAGATATGGGATAAAACGTTCCCGGTGATAGTATTCTTTAACGCTATCGCTTGGTCAGTTCGCGCGAAGAGTTTGCTTGTTGGCGCATGTTAAGTGAACAAATAGATTGGTCTTCTTCTTCAATTCGTGAAAGGGATACCGTAGCGTGTTTACCGTGAATGCGAAATAACTATTTCAAACCCAAAATGGGCTGCTCAGTAACTGATCTGTCCATTTAAACAACTTATTAACCTTCGCCGTCCCGAAACGGGGTCACCGCTGACCCAGAAAAGACAAAAACGTCAATAGTTTTTGCAGATTGTTTTTAAATTAATTCCCGCTTTGAGAATTCGCCTATTTTTGTAAGAAATTTAATACATTTATAGGGAATCTCAAATCCATTGTTTTTTTTCGTATAAATAATATTTGTTGGTGTGGGTCAGCAATGACCCGATCTTGGGATTCCACGGTACAATGAATATGTGATTTGGATCATGCGCTGTAAGATATTTCACAACTGTTTGTAATATCGTGCATTCCCTGTCATCCCGATTTTGTGTTTTATGCTAATCAGTTGACCATACAATGCAGTGGTTCAAAGGTGTTTTTTTATAATGCTATATTTACAGTGGTGAAACCGCATTTTTTATAACTTTGGTGCGTAAAAGACCTTTGTCTGAAAAAGAACTTTATGAAGCGCTGATGGATGATTCAGATGATGCCTATGTGCCTTCTGAAGATAGTGATATATCAGAAACCGATGATCTTCTCGAAGAACATGAGGAAATATTCCACTTGAAGTTTTAGAAAATGAAAGTGTGGTTATGTCTGATCAAGAAGACGACAGTGACAACAACATTGATGAGGAACATTCCGATGGTGATATCGTTGTGGCTGGTCGCACTTGGAAGTATCTAGCTCCCAAAAAAGGTAGGAAGAGAGTTTCTGAATTTGTTCGACAAGACAAAGGTCTTACAGATAAAAGAAAAAACATAGTGTAAGTGATTGATTGTTTCAAGTTATTTATTTCAAAAGAAATGATAGACATAATTGTAAAATATACTAATCAAAGAGCAAATAATTTTGTAAACTCGCATAACCAGAAAAGTGGAAACGAATTGAAATTTCGGTGGGTGAATGTCGATGCAACAGAAATTAACCCTTTCTTTGCAATACTTATACTTACTGGTCGATTTAGAGAAGCTAGAGAAAATCCACATAATTTATGGTCAACAAGCAATCTGTTTTTCAATCGACCTATATATCGAGCCATTATGAGCAGAAGTAGATTCCAAGATATACTACGATTTATCCGTTTTGATGATTTACATACAAGACCCCAACGAAAGAGGAAGATAAACTAGCCTTCGGGAAGTGGCTGATATCTTAGCAAAAACTGGCGAGAATCGTACTCTCCATCGGCTTGCGGAACCATCGATGAGCAACTGGTCTCCTTTAGAGGGCGTTGTCCATTCAGAGTGTATATCCCAAGTAAACTCGGTAAATATGGGATAAAAGTTTGGGCACTCTGATGCAGAAAATTTCTTTGCTGCAATTTCCAAGTTTATTTGGGAAAAGAAGGAAATGCCGTTGAAAGAAATCAGGGCAACGAGTAGTTAAGACATTAGCAAGTCATTGGTATGGAAGTGGTCGAAACATTACAACCGATAATTTTTTCACTGACATTACGCTGGCTGAAGAATTATTGTCAAAAATCTAACATTGATTGGAACTTTGCGTAAAATAGAAAAGACATACCAAAATGCCTCTTGGATATTGGTTCGTGCAACGTTTTCATCCGATTTTAGATTTGGAAAGGACGTGACATTAGTTTCCTATGTTACTAAACCTAAAATTCGTGGTATTGCTATCTTCGCTTCACCATGAACACGAAATAGCAGGAGAAGACAAAAGTTCAAGCCAGAAATTATTCTTTCTTACAATGATACAAAAGTGGCGTAGACGTTTTGGACAAAATAGTACGTGAATATTCAACCAAAAGAGCTACAAGAAGATAGCCTCTGCGGCTCTTTCTAAATTTTCTTGACATTGCTTGTTACAATGCATTTGTAATATGGATAAATAAAAATCCTAACTGGTTGCCAATCATCAATAAAAATCAGAAGGAAGTCATTTCTTGAAGAACTTGGCTCATCGCTGGCTAATGGCAATATCCTACGACGAAGTAATCAAATTATACAGGACGGAAGAGGATTTTCTAGAGCCACTTGTAGTGCAATAGAAAGTACCGGAATACAACTTGCAAAAAGGCCAAAGAAGATATTGATACGCAGGAAAAAAAGGCCGCTGTCATCAGTGTCGTGGTAATGACAATAAATTTTCTAAAAGTGTGATTTATGCCACAAATTTGTATGTACAAAACATAGCACCATTATCGAAAAGAAGCAGATTACTTGTCATTACTGTCAAAAAGATGAAGATGGAGAACCATTATAAAGGTGAAATAGTATATTAACGTTTATTGCCAAAATACCAACAACCAAACAATATTTGCAAGTTTTGAGGAAGTACTTTGACATTTTGTTCGAATGTGCTCTTGGCTTTTTCTATTTTATTGTTTGTGTCCAATCATTTATAGTAACTTTTTTTGTAGAATAAATTTATTGGTTTTGAGTTTATATAATAATTCCAACATTTTGAACTTGGGTCAATTTTGACCCGGTTTTGGGATTCCATGTTTTAAACTTATTTTGGGACGGCGAAGGTTAAAGAGCAGTAGCAACTAGTTTTAGACCTCTTGAAAACCTTCTGACTGCAATCAGGGTAACTATAAAGCTTCACATCGTACATTATTATGCGTTCTCGCGGAACAGGACAGTTTGCATCAACTTCGGGAATATCTTCCAAGGATTCTAAGGCATCAACTATAGGCACGACATTTTCAGATAAAATGCGTTTGCTCTTGTGTTTCATAGTCCATAATGTTTCAAAAAACAATGGGAGTGGCAACGTGTTTTTATTTTCATGCTGTCTCGGATAAAGTAACAATTGATATTGTCGCACCGCATGCGTTCGTAACCGTCTAACCTTCATTGAGATTATTCATTCATTCATCATCTGTGGATATGTAACGCGCAATGATAATAAACCGCTTTAGCGAGCTTGTCAACAGTTCGCTTCCGAACGCTCGCAATTTTTGTATCTTTAATCAAAGTAATTTGATAGCCGAAGGTATTGGCGGTATATTATAATTTTAACCCTTAAATGCATAATGTATCAAATTTGATACAGCTCCTACTTTGTTCTACTAATGCTATCTTATAACAAATAATAGATTAGGTGTGATTGATTTATACAGGGTGGGTGTCTACTGCGTGGATGGAGCATTGCTCCTTAACTATTAGGGATATCAACCTATTTTGGTGTGGTAATACACGATCATTGGACTTACATTCTAAAAATATTGAGGTATATACAGGGTGATTGACAAAAATATGCCAACCCAAACCTGTATTTTTAAATGGGATACGGTGTATACTTTTGCATTTTTGGATTCACTGTTACATTTAAAACAAAAGTATAGGAATTTGTATCTGTATCACTAACCGTTCTGCAGATATCGTCACTTTAGTGCCAAAATAGTTTACTTTGAAACCACGGTGCGAGCGTTGTCACAACGATTTTGTAAAACTGTTTATGCCACCGACTATTAATAATAGTCTACTAACAAACAAACTGGGAAATTTCTTGAAAACATGTAAAACTATACAGAATGATGAACTTACGCGAATTTTTCCGCATTTTTTTCAAATTCAACATCCTGTATATTTTTTCATATTTAGATTTCCCGTGAAAAATAGATACTAATGATAATGATTTTCATAGCCATAAGACGGACCCTTGTTGATGTATTGACGCTTTATTTGGAAATATTAACATAAAGAAGAAAAAATAAAACAAAATCCAGAGCAAAAAATAAAATACGAATGGAAAATAAATTATTTAACTGATAGGAAGATTTAATTAATAACTAAACGATAAAATAATTCTCTACACCTAAAAATAGGTTGAAAAAGTAAACATAAACGAATAAAACTATACATTCAAATTAAATGTTCAAAATGCTGACTACGCCTAGCTAAACACTTTGCAATTCGCTCGATAAACGAAAAATTCACTCGCAAGAACATTAGTGGGTGGGTGGGTGTGTGAGTGGGTGACTCAGTGAGTGAGTGAGTGAGTGATTGAGTGATCGAGTGAGCGGATGAGAGAGTGAGAGAGTGAGCGAGTCAGTGACTGAATGAGGAAGTGATGGCGACGAGTGAGTAAGGGAGCAAGCGAGAGAATAAGTAAATAAGTAAATAAATAAATAAATAAATAAATAAATAAATAAATAAGTAAATAAGCAAATAAGTAAATAAATAAATAAACAAACAAACAAACAAACAAACAAACAAACAAATAAATAAATAAATAAATAAAGTAAATAAATAAATAAATAAATAAATAAATAAATAAATAAATAAATAAATAAATAAATAAACAAATAAATAAATAATTAAATAAATAAATTAATTAATTAATAAAGGAATAAATAAATATTATATAATAAATGATATAGTGTGGTTTCAAATCCAAAAAAGTTCCGTTTTTGGTACCTCAAAAATTGCTGAGCGATAGTAACCAGGTATAGACAATAGGGTATGTTTGATTGTGCATAATTGAAGGGGTACAATACAACGAGCGGCCAATTTCACTCGAGTAAAATATTGAGGAGGCATAAAAAAACAACTCTGAAATTGAACAAAACTGCTTCATACATCTTTACCATTACATGTTGGTAATAGCCCTGCAAGGTTTTTCGTAATTTTCATGATGGTTGAGGTTGAGATAAGAATATGCGAAATGTAAAGAAAAATTGATTGAACTTGACCTGTTCTAAATAAACTTCACAACGTGACAGCTGCTCGTTGTCATATTCCATTCGTGCTTCAGCTTTGTTTGTTATTTGTTATAAGTTTCTACATCTTATCTTTCATATCTAGGTCGAATTCATTATCAAGATAATGCTATGCATCGCAGAAAAGTACACAAGAGTACGCTTCAGCAGGGAGCAAAAAGAAAAACGAAGACACCTAACGCAAAAACGTGAGAGGCTGGTTATTGAATTTCATAATTAATCCATTTGAAACTTCATGTGGTTGTACCAACGAAAACTAAATAATCGACGTTGATCACTCAACCTTCATAAATCCAAATAAAACTGAAATATTCACATAGGAACGTTAAAACTTTTTGTTCATCATCTGTAATAAAAAATCTCCATATAATTCAGTTTCTAATAATGAGAAATGAACGAATGTGGCAAAAAGTAAGCTTTTTGTGAAATAGTCATTATTTTGCAATGATATAAAAGAATAACTAGTGGAACGCAGAAAAGTTTTCTCATTTACATAAAATGAAATACTCATTTGAAGTTTTTTTTTGAATTTTAATAGATTGACGCTACACTTCCTATTTTATGATATAAAATGCATTTATACGCATAAGTAAACAGTAACAAAATAAAAGCAGTTTTTCCATTAATAATGTATGTTATCTTTCAAACCGGGCAACATAAAAGAACTATATGTATATACACAGACACAAAGTAAACACATTTTCACTTATCGAAAAAATTTCAGGTTTCATATGGTAAATAATACTCTTCGGTTCTCCTCAAAGTTAAGTGTGTACTTATGCTAATTTTGAATCTATGATCTGCTAAACTACTATTTATTTAAGCTCTTAGTGTGATAATGAACGGGTAGTGGTATAATAGTAAGTAACTAGTCTTAATGCAAAATTTACGTCATCATCGTTTATCCCAATTAATGTAATCCTAAACCTTTATCTTGAGGATTGTACTTTGAAAACTAATTTAACCTTTGGGAGCAACCCTTATAACAAGATCTATGCATTAAGTGTCTTTGCACTGTAATTTAAACCAGTCTACGGAAACATTTTATAAATTTGATTGTAGGTTGGTTGTTTGAAAATAATTTGATTGTAATATACAGGGTAATCCAATAAACGTGCTTCCGTCAATAGTTACAAAACCGTTGTACATATGGAAAAATTTCCGTAATGAAACTTATAATATGCCATCTTTGCTACAATCCAAAATCATTGTGAAGGATACAGGGTACACCAAAAGAGAACATAGTGTGCTGTATTTTTCTTAAACAGACTACCCTGGTTTTCTTTATGGCAAATGATGTTTCTGTAGGTTCTATGTTCAACTACAAATTTGTAAGATTGTCAAATCCAGTGTTGCCGAATTATGAATGTCTCTTTAAAAATTTAGTCAAAAAATACTCTTTTCGCTGTACCATATTAGCCCAGTTCATCCTGAATCATCTTTGCTTTTGAATTCTATCATACAGCGTGCCCAATATTTAGGTTTCTTCGAAAATTTACACAAAAAATGAGAAAAATCACAGACGGCATGGTACAAGGAGTCGAAACAATTGCTACTGGTTAGCAGATATCAAATATTTTTAATAAGATGCTGTGGAAAGAAAATTCTATTTTTGACAGTTCTGCTGACACTTGTCTATGTATCAGTACTTGCGATTTAATTAGCGTTGGACAAATTTCCAATTAATCAACATATTTTTGTCGTAAAAAGGTTTATACGAAGTGATTCAGTTGTGCAGACGCAAAGCAATTCTCGTCTCTAGTTTAATATGGCAAACCGCAATGAGATGTGTCAAAGATATTAAGAGTAGAGGGAATGTTGCATCAAATTTTAGTGGAGGTATATGCATAGTCAGAACACCTAAAAATTTAGAACATGTAACATTAAAACAGTATAAACACTAAAACTGGGCCAACTTATAATGTTAAAACAAAAGCGATGATGTAATAAATTGATCAAATAATTTTAATTAATAAAAATAATTACCGAATGATTTTCGCTACTGCCGTCGGCTCATCGGTTGATTAAGATGAGAGGGTTCAATTAACGCACCTGAAATACTGCATGCTTTTCATCAGCTTAATTATTTTCACTTGTCAACTCTAAACATAATCAAAATAAAAGTGAAAACAACTAGCATTAGAAACAACAGCATATCCCTTTTTCTGGCCCCACAAAAATATTATTCACAAATGTAAATAAAATATCGAATAAGCAATAAATCTGAATGTAATAAATTTCAATGTAATAAAAATCATGGTCCCTGCTCGGGCGCCAACTTGTAACCTTATAAGCGGCTGCCAAAGTATATAAACACTATTATTAAATGGCGTCAAATTGTAACATTATAACAGTATACTCAAATAATCCTCTACGTGGAACAGTAAAAGCAGTTTTTTCACAACTCTCAACGTCTAAAGGAATTTGCCAAAAAGCTTTCTTTAAATCAATTGAAGTTAAATAACGAGCATCTCTTAATTTATCCAAAATATCATTTAAAAATGGTAAAGGGTAAGCATCTTTTTTTGTAACAGAATTTAATTTCTTAGCATCAAAACAAACTCTAAAATCACCTGACTTCTTCTTAACTAAAACCATTGGAGAATTCCAAGGAGAAGAACTGGGTTTAATAATTCCTTGCTTTAACATATCATCAATTTCTCTGTTCGCATGCTCCAACATAGCAGGAGATAATGTTTAATTGGTACTGCATCACCAGTATTAATTGAATGAAAAACTTTATTTGTCTTACCTAACTTTGAAGTTGACAAGGTTTTAAAAAGGTCAATAACTTGATTTAATTCAAAAACTTGATCATTATTAAGATCATCAATACTCTTAATCATAGAAAAACTTGTCTCCGCAGAGTTTGCAACATAAGAATTTTCACCAAATCAGCTTTAATTTCAAATAAACGACAAAAATCTACCCCCAAAGTAATTGCAGTAGTAATAAATTCAGAAACAATAACAGAAATAGTTTTAGTAATACCATTAATAGTCAAAGATAAATCAATACTCACCAAAATGGATTGTGAAGAACCATCAGCAATAACCAATGATGAAAAAGGCGAATTCCTATTTAATTTTAAATCATATTTATCAATCAAATACAAATCAGGCTTACCTAAAATTGTTACGGCAGCTCCACTATCTAATAAAGCAATAAAATTCTCATTAAAAATCCTTACATTAATAAAAGGTCTAACATCATCATTCTTCTCAACAAATTTAGAACAATTTTTCGGAGTTCCAAAAAATTCCTTAACAGTAATCAACCATTCGTTAAAAACATGCTTGTCAGCCTCTGAAAAATCATAAGAAGTGTGTCGACTAACGGAACACTTTCCTTTTACCAGTTTTTTGAAACTTTACATCTCGGACAATTAGAAAAAGTAACATTGGAATAACCACATCTAAAACAAAAGATTCTATCATCACCCTTATCACAGGTGTGATAGGTATGACCCAACTGTCTACATTTAAAGCATGTTGTTGAAGACTTAGCTGTTTTAATTTTTGTAGCAGTAAAAGTAGAATTCATATTTTTTGGTTTAATACCTGAAAAATGGACCTTAGGTTTAATATTTGGTTTCACTGCCGAAGAAGGCTTATAATCAGATTGTCTTTGTGAATCTGAATAAGAATTAAATTTGAATTTAGAATTCTGAGCTTTCACTTGTTTGAGTAGCAAACCAAGGTTGTAAATTTTTCATTATAATCTTTAATTGTTCACCTTCCGAAGGAGGAATCTCTAATTGAGAAAATAAATTAACCATTTCAGAAATAAAAAGGGTTGGAATTTCATCAAAAGCCTGTTTACGATTTTTAATATCATCTAACAAAACTTCGTCATGTCCTTCCGGTAAAAAGTCACTCTTTAATTTAGTAATAAGATCATCCCAAGTATGTAGAAACGGTTTAATTGCCCTATACCAAACTAAACCTTTCCCTGCAAATAAATCAACACCTGATAAAAGCATCTCCTTCCTAGAAATATTTCGAGCAATCATTAGCTCCTCACATCTTTGAATAAAAGTAAAAACTTCTGTAAAAGTAGGTGGTTGAGGAAATTGAGTAATAGCTTCCACCTTTGAAGGATCGGTGTGAAGACCATTCTTATCAATAACAAAGCCTAAATATGATAAACAAGGTTTACAAAATTCACATTTATCTAAAAATTATGAAAAAATGATAAATTCTCGAGCGCCATGTTGTCTTTTTTTATATATCTATCTAGGAACAACAAAACCTAGTTATTGAATACTATAAACAAATTAACACAAATGAAAATAAAATAACAAGTTATACATAAGTTTATTTAATATATGTTTGAAAACGAAAAAAATTCAGAAGTCATAAACTATACTAAATTATAAAAAACTTTACCTTTTAACGGTTCTGTACATACACTGTGACAGGTACTATGAAGCAGAATGGTTCATATGGTGAGGTCAATGTCTTGCTTAGTTTTCCTTAAAACATGGAATTTCCTTGAAGTTTAATTAGCCAAATTTATTTGTAAAAGTATGTAGAACTTTTGTTGTAAATGTAATTCAAGTAAAACTTGCCATTTAAATTAATAGAATAGTACTTAAAAAGTAAGTACTTAAAAAGTGCCTAAAAAAAATCAAAGGCTTTAGTTTTAAATATAATGAGAAAAAAAATAACTTACCACCAAAATTCTGATGGCACCAAAATATACAAAATTAAGTAAAAATCATGCTTATTGCTGTTAACATTCAGCATTAAGTGAATTAAAAAAAATGTTTCAGAATAACTCAAGTGTATTTCCCCTAAAAGTCCTCACGCTTGCGCGAATACAATAATATAAATCCATTTTTTTTAAGAAAGGGAACTAAAACTATTTAAGTAATATTACACCCAAAAGATTTGTTCTAGGAAATGCCAATTAAATTGCCATTCTCAATTCTACATATTAATAATTAAAAACTTTTCTAATATTACGCCAAATAAATGAACGATTTTTAAATTAATGTACTTTTTAATACAACCACAAAAAAAAGATTGTTACAAACAGGCTGACTAAGAATAATACAACGTAAAATGGAAAAACATATGGCGGAATTTAGTGAGGGATAGTGTGGTTTTAGATCCGTAAGAGCGTGTATTGATAACATTTTTTGCGTTAGACAGATTATCGAAAAAAATCTAGCCAAGAACATTGATGCGCATATAACTTTTGTGGACTTAGAAAAGGCGTACAACAACGTACCAAGATGTAATATATTAATTTCTATAGGCATAACGCGCCGTTCGATAAAATTTCGTAAACACATCATGCATGAATCTTTATTTGAAGAGTATGCAACATCAATATGTATCGCCCTACTGTCAGGTACGTAAACAGACAACCCCATCTTTTTTCTGTATGACGCCCTACTACCACGTCCAAAGTCCCAAAATAGTCTATGCCCACGTATGAAAAAGGCTTATTAAATGCTGCTAGTCTGGTATGTGGAAGATCAGCCATCTGGGTGGCCTTTGGAATTGCGCGAGCATTCTTACAAAATTGACAGTGCGAACGAATAGTATTCAAAACAACTCGTAAACCAGGAATCACATATATTTGCCGAATCTCGTTCACTATTGTTTCATTATTTCCATATAGATATTTTACATGATAGTGATACACTGTCAACCGAGTTTCATCGTGATCCTTTGGCAGCAATATCGGATTGGTAACGTCGTAAAAAGCTCCATTTGCCCTAGATGTGCGGCCTTTCATGCGTAGAACCCCGAAGACATCTAAAAATGGTGTTAACTGAAACAGAGAACTACTTTTAGGAAGGAGTTAATTATTTTGCAACAACGCTATTACATTAGAATACTTGGCGACCAGTACTTCTTTATAAAGTATACACTTTGCATTTTTTATCTTTGCTGGAACCAATACACCGATAATGTTCGGTTTACTTTTGTTAATACTGTTTAAAAATCTCAAACCCATGCTACAATTCGGATTGCTCTTCACCACATTGCACACCTTTGAACCAACTCTGCAATCACTTTGCAAGCTATTTCCATGTTAATCACGTGATCTTTAGCTTCAGCTACAATTTGTAAACTTTTTCTAGGAATTTTTGCTTTTCCACTGGCCATTTGTTCTCGGGTATTGGATGAAAGCTGGGTTTGAGAACCCTATTTTGTAGCCTCATCAGCTACATTCAGTTTAGAAGGAACCCAGTGCCAACAAGACAGTTTTGTAGATTCTAAAATTTCTGTAACGCGAAATGCAACAAATTGTTTGAATTTTCGCGCGTCTGATCGCAACCAAGCCAACACATCCAGAGAATCAGACCAAAAAACTACGCATTCTGGTTTAATAGACTGTCCAGCGATTACGGAATTCGCTAATCTGGATCCTAAAACAAACGCTTGTAATTCTAGTCTTGGAAAAAATACCGGTTAAAGAGGTGCAACTTTAGACTTTGCTGCTACTGATACATAATTTATTTCAGTTGAGCGCTTGAATCGAAATTATGCAGTCGCTGCATACGCCAAGTCACTGGCGTCAACGAAAACATGTAGCTGCAGGGAGTTGTAGTTGCCACTGAAATAATACCTGGGAATAACAATTTCTCGTATTCTAGGCAATACGTTTAACCATCTTATCCAACACGCATGGTGAGAATTAGTAATTGATTGATCCCAATCTATGGCAGAGCTCCAAATCTCTTGAAGTAAAACTTTTAATACGACGAAAACGACGATAACAAACCCAAGGGATCAAAAACCATCATTAGTGTTCTCAATACTTCACGTTTAGTATGTTTACGGCCTTCACTCAAAATATCTCCATCGATACGGCTAAAATTAATCGTATAATAAAACGAATCAATATCGGTATCCCACCACATTCCTAATACTTTGGAGTTGTTTGATATTTTATTCATAGTTAAATTTTTGGCCTGTGTATCAATATTTTGTTGGGAGTTTAACTTTGACAGAATAAACTATGAATTTGACACCCTGTCTCTAATCAAAAAATGTGCGTCGCTATGGATTTGAATAACTTTTTTAGCGATTGAAACCGCTTCTTCTTCAGTATCAAAGCTTTCCAACCAATCATCTATATAATAGTTTTGACGTATAGCAGTCACGGCTGTAGGACACTTATCTTCAAAAAAGGTTGCATTCGCATTTTTCACATACTGAGCAACACAATGGAAACATGCAGACCCAAACCTCATTACCTTCATGACATAAACACTTGGAACATCGTTAGGAAAATCTCGCCATAGAAAGCATTGACTAGTTTGATCATCCTCAATAATGGCCACTTGGTGATATACCTCTTTAATGTCTCCTACCAAAGCAAAACGTTCTTCTCTAAAAGGAAACACTATATATGAGGCATGTAACATAGCACGGCCGGTCCCTTTAACAACTTCGAGTTTAAAGATACTCCATCAACCGTTGTTGCCGCGTACCACACAATCCTTACTTTACCAGGCAGGTAACACTTTTTTTGCTAACAGAGTTTTCTTCTTCGGTGGACAACTTGAGAGCGTAACCTTTGCTTACATATTCATGAATTTGTGCTCTTATGTTTTCAGCATGACTTGGATCTCTTGCCAACTTCTTTTCTAAGCAAAATTGATTTAAACGCCATGTGATAACTTGATGCAAACTGAATGTCACAATGAATGCATAAAAGTCCTGTTTCATAAACCTTTTCGATTTTCATGGTTGTGTTTTTGAGAGTAACCAATGCACGTTGATCATCAGAGGATTGCGGAAAAATTGTAATTGGCTTTGCCATTAAACGTTCTATTGAGATAAATTCCTTCACTTGAGTGTATATATTTTCATATTCGCGTCCGCATTCGGAAATGTGGTAGTGCTAGTTATGATTCTCTAATTGTTGACCATTATATCTTCCTAATATCGCACAACTTAACCTGGTTTTTGTCTCAATCGGCTCCCCCCATCTTCTTTCTCTAACATTCAGCGGCAAGCCCAATGCTCAATACCAATTAAAGTGCGTGGCTTAGCATCTCGAAATAACGTATTTCTTACTGCCTTCTTGTTCACCTGAAATCTCTAAAGAAACACGACGGCTGTTGATTTGTTCCCTGGTAGTATCGCCAGTCCATTTTAGATAAAGAGGATGCGACGGCCCCTCTAAATGTAATGCATTCGCAATTTCTTCGTCGATCAGTGTTCTAGTTGATCCTCCGTCCAAAAAAGGAAAGGTCTTTATACTAGTACCTGGACCAAATAATTTCACCGACAGTACACGAAATAAATAATGAGCAGGCGATAAACTATGAACAGACACAGAACTGGAAGACATATATCTGATAGTTTGGGATTGATGTATAGGTCCATGTTTTTACTGTGTACGAATCTTTTCCGTTTTTCGTTCAATGAGTTGTAAAATATAAGAAAAAAGGGTTTTGGTTATTAATGATTTACAAGTTGTGGTAGGCAACTTAATTTGCATTTTGGTGTAACTTAAGTTGCATATTTTCTTAAAGGTTTATACTGCCATATCTTTGAATTAATTTTTTTGCACATATTTCTTGCGCATCGACATCACCTGATATCGTGAGCGTCATTTTTAACATTGCTTGATCTATGTTATATGAGCAGGAAGCCATTTTTGGTTTCCACCTAAATTTTGTAAAAAGTGCCATTGATTTAATGGTAAGATACATTTAACTCGTATTATATTAGAATCTAAAACATTTGCTTTTTGCAGGCACTTTTACACTTTTCCTACTTTTGGTAGGTATTTTTACTATTTTTACCACTTTTGGCATTTTTGATTCTATATTTTTGCATTTAATTCAGATCTAAATTTAGATCACATTTTTTATTTGAACCTTCAAGAGAATGCAATAAATACTGGATTATCCAAATTTCGATGAAGATAAATTTGTAAAAAGTAAATTCAACTTTGGTATACTTTACAACGTAAAACATAGAAAATACGATATATTGCGCAACATTGACATGAAGATTACATCATCTTTGTTTTATATTTCCGAATTCTTTATAATAATCAGAGGTTCTCAAGGTGCTGTACAAAATTTTGTAAAAGGTGTTTATAACCCCAATGACTTATTAGGATAAGGCTATTAACATTAGTTTTAAGATATGTTTTATATAATTCCAAATTTAAATGTTTAATAAACATAGTTTGTATATCTTTTATTTTGACATTTTGGTGAATTTTTTATTGTATCCTCGGTTTAGTTATTCCGAGCACAATCAAAAAAATAACTTGGCGTCCGAGATAATTTTTATTATTGTTACCTGGAAGTTACTATGTTGATGTTAAGTGGAAATAACTAAGCAGAAATTTGTTGGTAATTAAGCAAATCCAAAAGCGAACCAGGCCTAATTTAATCTACCTACTGAGCCAACAGCATTATATTTTAATGAATGGTATGTGTCTTTAGTTATTTTTAACGGTTTGTATAGAGAACGCTTTAAAACATTGATTTATACTTATTAAATTTTATACCTGGCACCATTATACAACATTATAACTGGATCATGAAGCAATGTGCGGTGTTTAAAAAAACAACCTTACAATTTTTCCAGAAATGTTTAGAAAGGCATTTGCGACACAGGTCATAGCGTTTGACGGATTTCCAACGTTTGAATTTTTTTGCTTAAACTTTAAACAATCAGTAATTTCGTGTGACCCATTAGAACAAATCACGCACTTATTATTACGCAAAGACAAATCGTTCTCGGTGTGGGCGTACATATAAGCTTTCTTTTTAAATGTCCTGGGCTCAGATTTTTCTTCTGTAACACGAGAGAGTCTACATATACGCGGCACCACCGTAGATGCCTTATCCGCTTGCTTTATAAGCCATTCATCAAATGTAGAAAGGGTTTCTGCCGACTTCAATTTTTCATATTGCTGTAACTTAAATTACGCCCATTCCATCTTCAACGTACCAGGAAGTTTTTGGACTAACTCACTTAACATGACAGGATTTCTTAAACGGTTAACCGTTCCACAAGCTTGCATCGTGACACAAAAATACTGCACCGCTATAGATATATCTAACAAAGTGTCTAGCTTCTCTAAACTAACTTTGGGAAGAGCGCTGGGATGCTCTATCATACTACTGATGATTTGCTATGGTCTTCCAAATCTAATTCTTAACGCATTTATTGCCTTAGGAGGCGATATAACCCTTGACCAAATTGAGAGATTCGCCGTTCAAACTCTTTTGTAAACGACACAAATTTTCGTAGAATGTTAAGTTATAAACAATCATAGCCCTCATATAGCTCGATATGAACACAGGCCATTGACTTGCACCTCCACTAAAACTAGGCAAATCAACAATTTGCTTTAAATGATCTTTTTTGAACGATTCCTTATTACCACTAGAAGAATAATTTTGACTGCTATTAAGAAATTCTTGTTGAGTTTTTGCTTTGAGCCCAGGTAAAGGTACCATTAATTGGTCATGAGTTACCTCGGCTGCTGATTGTTTCATTTTTTGAGTTCGTTTTGAACATACTTTTATGTTACGATACCTTGATGCAGAGTCAACATTATCATCAAAATCCGTTTGATGAAATTCAGCCCTTTTGGTAATTTCAGCATTTTTTTGATGCATTATTAACGACGTCCAAACTCGCACTCCCGTTATCTGCGCTACTATCGTCTGCTAGCTGAATTAATAATTTTCTTTTCTCTTCGAAATATTCTTGGCGCTTTCTCGCAATTGTTTCTTCTTCAAGTAATTCTAAAAGCCTTCTTTGCTTTTTTTTTGGCTGACTTGTTACTTACTATACTGGATGTACGGGGTCGAGTACCAGGGTAGCTTTGTATGTTAACACTCGCTTCTAAGGATTTGACCGATTGTCTAATTGGTCCTTCAAAGGTCACATTCTCTATTTCGGACCGTGTACCTAAAATGCATTTATGTCACACGAATGACCAATTCGCAATCTCGTTCGTCACATTCGTACAATCAAAATTATTCCATTTTAGACAACTGTCACAGTGCACCATTTTACCTTCTTCTGGTTGCTCGCATACATTGCAGTGGTCAATTTCCGATATACTCATTTTTGGCATTTGACTCGCCTCAAATTATTAAGCACAAGGAAACCATACACCAGACTACACAATAGTTGTACTTGCAGATCAACCCAAACAGTATCTTCTGGGCTCAACTCGGCGCAATTAAAAAAATTTGATTTTTTAGAATGTTGAGAATTGATGATTAGAGTTAATTGTAAATGCCGAACACGACCTTTTTGGAGCTAACACAGTTGCTAAAGCTTAATTTTCAAATTAACGTAATGTCTGTGGTTTAATATAGGTACAAATTGTGAGCTTTTGTGTTTCATTCATTACCTCTTATATAAAATTCATAATTTAGGACAATTTCCTTTCAGTTTCCTAATTAATCAAAAATGAGTTGTCACCCATTTTTCTGACCATCTTTTTTTTCTTATTCATAAAACCCAAATGCTCAACCTACTGTTTACAAAAACTCAAATGAAAACAATTAACTACTTAAAATTATAACAATAGAACAACATGGAATAGAAATGTTACCAAAAAGACAAAGAAAAGGGTTTTTATCACAATTATAGGAAGTATTACAACTTGTGGTAAAGAACTATGGGCTATGACGATCAAAAGAAGAGACAAAATAGGAACTGTAGAGTTAGATCTTATGAAACGAAGCTTACAACATACACGCAGAGATAGAATAAGAACTGAACAGATCTGGAGAGAAATGGGAGTGGAGACATCAATTACACGAAGACTAGAAAACAAAACACTAAGATGGTATGCCCACGTTCAGAGAATGGACGAAGAAAGATGGCCAAGCCAAGTTCTGATTGGTCACCTAGAGGTATAAGAAGAAGAAGGCGACCAGCGGTAAAGTGGAAAGCAACTGTCCAAAACATGATGACAGAGAAAGGATTACGAAAAGAGGATAGGGAGAATAGACAACATTGGAGGATGAGGACGGCGAGCCTATAATGGGAAAAAAGCCAAGAGAAGAAAAAGAAATTTAAAATTTAATTTAAACTTAAATAAACTATATCCGTACACAGTCGGTAGGTTAAACCATTATTGACTAACGAATAATCAATATTAAAACCCTTATAAATCCGGAATCATGAATCCCATCATAATTTTCAATTCACCGTAAGCACACTAAAAACTGTCTTTTACTTAAGTTTGCAAATTTTTAGCAATGGCATCGCTCAAAAATGAGTCCAACAAAATTATTTACAATAAGCGCAGAACCATTCTTAAATCACTTTTGAAGCACTTGTTATTCAATAACTAGCCAAACAATTAATAGACGTAACGTTAAAAATTATCTAAATTATTCAAACATCGACGTCTGCCATAAATTATACCTTAATTGCGGTTTATTCAAAACAGCTTAACGTTGTATGGAAAGTAAAGAGCGTGAAATAAGTTACCGATTAGCCAGTATATTCTACCGAAAGAAACATTTCTATAGAAATTATTGAGATGAAAGGTAACTTTTACAGATTACATTATATGCGAAAATAACTCGTTAAAGAATATTTACGAAAAATACTTTAGGTCTTCTAAGGCTTGTATTTAGTCTCAGAAAAAAAAACTGGCATTAAGAAAACGTCTAAAAACGAATAATTGTAAGGTCGGTACACTTTTGCTCAAGAGCTTGCAGTTTTTAATAAATGCATATAAGGCACTCTAACGACTCTTACTTGAACACTTTGTACAGATCTTATTTATTACTCTGCGAAAACCCTTCATCAAGAAAATTTGGCTAAAATTGGATATTTAAATGTTCTCACTTCGCTCTTTATTGTAAAGTTAGTTTTTTTTTTAATTTAAAAATTATTTAAGAGCTCTTTTTGATTATCTTTCGAACAACTCATACAAGTACAGCTTTTGCAGAATGGAACTACCAGTTCTGTATATTTATGTCATAAATTGAATAGTGTACTAGAGACACATACACACACAAAATACTTTAGGGATAAGAGAGGCATTATATTTTTTGGTCTAAAGTTAATAGTTCTTCCGATAGTCAAAGAAAGTACTGTATAACTCGTCTTAAGTAGCTTTTAAGGGTTGATTACTGTACGATAAACTTGTATTAAGAAAAATTCTCTAAAATTGGATTAATCTTTATGACACAAACAGTAATATCGGACTCATATATAATAACTTTTGGAACTTATTTATTATCTTATCATCGTAAAATCTTTATTAAAGTAACTTATCCAAAATTAAAACGACCATAAAAAACGTTTAAAAAATTAATAATTTTTAATTTTCAATTACATATTTGCCTTTGAACTTATTCGTTCACAACAAAAAAAAAATTATAATAATAAAAAACGTTTGTATACTTGTTGCACTAAAGGTAACAGTGTCTCAGTATATAAGGTACTTTAGCGACACATTTTATACCACTGTTGTCCAGTAAAACACCTTCATTAAGAAAACCATCTCAAATTGAATCCTAAAAGGCGCCTCCACCTTTCTTGCTACAAAGTTGATATTTTCTTGTATATTTGCAAAATCCAAGTAAACGCTCTTTTTAAGTGCTCTTATTGGAGACATTTATTTATTACCTTACGAAACATTGTTTTAAACCGAATTTAAATAAAATTTTAGACCTATATCTATTACCAAATCTTGTCCAGTGTTAATTTTTCTTAATATCACGTTTGCCCTGAAATCAATAGGTTTTCAGATAATCAGAAAAGTACTAGAGCGCTTGAATACACTAGCCTTCAATGGATTATTACTCTAGGACAAACTGCGAAAAACTGTCATTGAGAAATCTTTCCTTTGAATCTTTAAAGCCGCCTCTACTCTTTTTTTTCTATACATTTACATAAGGAATTTTACCAATTTATTTTAGTATTACTCAACCGATTCCGATATAATAATCAATATCTTATATCATCACTTAGCGAAATTTTAAAGTAAACTGTTTAGAATACATAACTTCTTTCTATTTATTAACTGCAACCCTTAATAGACATATTTTGGAATAATTATTTTTAAGTCAACAATCTAAAGTAAGATGATTAAAATAGGATAAAGTATCATCATGGGTATATACGGATACATTTGAAATGATAGCTTTTAAATCGGATTATGAAAGATGAAATGAAGTATTAAAAGGGAATAAGAATGCGAATAGTTAAATTCGTTCCTGACAAACGAACTTGCAGTGTAAACAATTTGGGGCAGAAGTCGTTGAATGAAAATTTAATTGCGATAAAGCCAGAAAGCGATGAGTAGCAGTTGCAAATTATAATAGTATCTTCGAGAAACGTCAGAATTGGAAACTGTGAAGTATTTAACCTGACCCAGTTTACTGTTTTGTTAGGTTAGATATTAATCCATTACCATAAATTCATTAAAAGTAATTATTAGGTTAACTACAATATAATTTTTACATTCCTGTATACTATACACGAAGTATAGTAAAGAGCAAGTATTGCGATCATGAAAAAATTCGACCTCGAGATTTTGAAGGCCATTGAATCTATTTTAACCATTTTGTGTGTGTGTGTGTGTGTGTGCGTGTGTGTGCGTGTTGTGCGTGTGTGTGTCGTGCTGTGTGCGTGTGTGTGTGTGATGTGTGTGTGTGTGTGTGTGTGTGTGTGTGTGTGTGTGT
>JARFJB010000360.1:2260000-2312500 GCA_036346205.1 Vesta saturnalis | reverse complement strand
GCCGCTGTTTACGGAATACAGGAACGTAATGAATTGAATAATTTCCAACATTTTACAAAACTAGGCGATTTTTACCTTACGGAGGACGTTGTGCGCAAGTCCCTTCGTAAACTGAAAAATAAACAAACCACAAATTTAGATTTAATACCCCAATCTTTCTTAAAAATTTTGCGGTAGTAATCTGTAAACCATTGGGTTAAATCTTTAATCTTATCCTCAAAACAGGACACTTTCCAGTAACATGGAAGCTTGTTAAACTTAAATGAGGCGATAAAAGTAATGTGGTAAATCAGGTCTATTTCAATTCTAAACTGTGTCTCAAAAGTCTTTGAATCTATTATTTCTGAACAAATGTACTGTGTTGTTAGTAAAAATATATCTTTGCGTCAGCATGGCTTTGTGCCTCAAGGTCCAACAACTAATTTGTGCAATTTTACACAATCTATATCAGAACCAAATAAATAAGTGGATACTATATACACAGACTTATTAAAAGGGTTTGATCTTATACCACATAAAAAGTTATTAGAAACCTTAGCAACTTCAGGAATTAGTAACAATATTGTGAACGTTATTACCTCCTATCTTTGGGAACGCAAGCAAGTTGTGGAGCATCTTGGTGTTCGACCTAAGAAATATACTGTAACGAGTGGTGTTCTCAAGGGTCTAACCTTGGTCCACTACTGCTTTTAGTGTGTGCGATGTTTAAAGGTAATAAGCAGTAATTCTGATTGTGAACATCTTCAGCGTGATCTTAATACGTTACGTGATTGGTGCATCATAAATGGTCTTCGTCTTAATATTAACAAATGTTATATGATATTTTCAAGAAAAGTTCAAACTATTCATTTTGATTATAATATAGAAGGAAACAAATTATTAAGGAAGGAAAAATCAAAACTCTTGGTATTACTTTGTTACGTGTAAAAAACCCTAACGAAGCTTTTCTTCGACTTTGTAATTTTCTTTACTTACGGCTTATGAAAACAGAAATTTATCTCTAACTTAAATATTTACGAGTTACTATTTAAAAGTTTACTCGTTTTCAGTTCCGCTAGTTTAGCGTATTAAGGCTTTCTGTAGTTATTACCATTTACAAAAATTAATTTCAATAATATCTGTAACGCCATCTCTGAGATGTACGTAGTTCTGGTGATTGGTATACTTACCTCTGAAAGAGGATCTATTATTTGCTGTTTCAAAATATAGATGGGGCTATTTCTTAATAAATACACTGTATAGATAACGTTTATTCTGTTAACAATACATAAAATTCTATTGTGGTAACAATGATTTGATATAATCGCTATTAAAGGCGGATGTAAAATAAGTAATTCACTCCACCACACATTTTCAGTAAGCCGTATCAGATCTCGTTAACCCTCGTTGTCATTAGAAATTCTCTTTCAGGTTTCAAATACAAAAGAATTTAATATTATTCTTCAAAGAAATAGATTTAACCAATTGGTTAAGACGTTTACATTAATGCTCGCATTCGACCTTACTGAATAACACCGTTCTAATCCTTTACATTCGTTTTAGCAATTAAGTTTCCATATAACTCTACCGTTACGATTACATCAAAGTTCATGTTTAAATCTGGTTTTGTCTTTGTTGATGCAACAAGATGACCAGTTCTGTATTAGTTCGGCTTATTGTTTGGATTATGCTGCTGATAAACGGCGATCGGCTGTGTCTCACGTACCTGGGATTGCGTGATCGTTAACTTTGCACCTGTACTGGAGCTGGTGGAATACTGGCTACCTTGAATAACGCATAAGTAGTCGCAACCACAGATAAGATATTTCCTTTATCGTATGTATAAATTGCCTTCAGCAGATTATGATCGCCTACAACGAAATTAAATACATCTACCTTAATTCTGTTAGCAAGTATTTGACAAACATTTTACCTCCGAATACAACTCGTACCTAAATTGCCTTCAGTAGGTTACTATCCTGCAAAGAAAACTAAATACATTTACATTAATTCTGTCAACGAGTATTGGTTAAACATGTTACCTGCAGTGTAAATTTGGTGTCAGCTTGATACCCGACTTTAGCTAATTTTAACACAATTTCTCTCATGTAGAACTGCTATATGTTAGTTCTTTAATATTTTACGCACAATCAACAATCAAAATTTTGAATAATTTTTGATAAGATTGGTTTTATGTGCCACACCAGTATGGAGTTCGTGTACAACCTCCATTTTGGGGTAATTAATTTTGTACTAAACTGTTAATGTGGTCGTGCGCAGTGGATTTGCTGCAACTTTTATGTTTATACCAGATGTAATTTTTTGTGTATAGTGATATTGAATCATGTCAAATGTTGGCGCGAGATTTCGTGCTAGTTTAAATGCTACTCGGTAGCTCAAGTGTATAATGTACACTATCATTTTATGGATAAGGTGGTTCGGACCAATTTCTACTTCTAGTTTAAATTGCTTAATTACAAATATTTTTTTACGCGAGATAAATGGAGTGGACTGAACCAGCTTTTCAATTGTATTTATATAATTTAATCAAAAAGGGGTTTGTATTCAGTTTTGTTAAACGAAAGGCGAGCTGAACTATTTTATTTTTCTTTCTTGTAAGTAACTGATTTAATAAGTTTATTAAATTGCCCTTTTCAGGCGCTAGGTACGTAAGATCTTGCGTCGGCCGGAAGGGTATTGTTGTTTTTGGTATTATAATTATAAATTATAAATTACCGTGGGCTCACGACTTGCCCTCGTTCAATCTCATTTTAACTTATTTCTTTAGTTGAGGATAACATACATACTGTGTATAATTTATTTAATTTATTATTCATATATTTATATAGCTATACAATAACGCTTGCTTTATTGCCTCCTTTGTTGGGAATTTAAAGGAAAAAAAAAAGAAATTTATGTTTACTGAGGAATTGACTTAATTACTGTTCCTATTACTCCCTGTTTCAAGCTTTACATGCTCTCTCCCTCTTTCAAGGAATAAGAATCTATTTTCTTTTCCTTCTTTCTTTAAAGCTTGTGGCGCCTATTTCAGTTCTTTCCTCACTAACCAGATTCTAACTGAAACTATTTTATCGATACTTCCAAAACGATTCCACGACATAACGGCGAAACTGGCGCATAATGGTGACAAGAGACAACAAGGGCGCAGAAAACGGCGCTGCGACAGAACAGCGTAGAACGTCGCAGATAAAAAGGGCGCTGCAACAAAACAGCGCCGCGCTTTATATAAATGATATATGTTTACAAGATGATATTATGATTTAAAATATACACATTTGCAAATTAATACAAAAAGTTTACCAGATTAAGAACAAAATGTATTTTTAAATTTTTATTGTAATTGCAAATATTTATAAATGAAGTTTACAAGATTTTAAATAAATGAATAATGTTTATGAATGTGCCTGTAACTCAAAATTATGAGCTATGCCTCGCAAATATCAAATATATCCCTGTTTCGTCCATGCACGCTTGCCACTTTTATTCGACGTTTTACGGATGTTGTCCGAGTTTGTTTGTCAGAGCATCGATAAATTTCCATATCGACGGATGGTATGCGATAAAAATCGTCTATGCCAACCTTCCACCGAATTGTTGGTTTTCGGTAAATCGTAGAGGGTGCCGCGGTAACAATTACAGATCGTAATCGGGAACATTAGCTGCAACCTACTACGTCGTCTGTCATACCTTCCTATCCACGTTTCTTCAAAATAATGCAGGAGAGGTTGCAAAATATTTAATTTAATATTTAATATTTTTCTGTAAAAAATGTACCCTCCTCCAGGGCCTCAAAACTTTGCACAACTTCGTTTGCTGGAACAAACGCAAGAGCTGCAAGTTGCCTAACTTGCATTGCAAAATCAACATCTTCTGTATATCTTTGCAGGAGATCGCGACTTACTTGAATTTTTCTGTAAATACACTGTGAAAAGTGGAAGAAACAACCTCGTATTTGACACTGGGAGAACACTTCTTCAAATGTACCGTAAGCTACTGGTGCGAAATCGGCCATCACCGAAGTAGGTGTAATTCCGCCTGCAAACTTTTAGCGTTTCAACAGGCGTATATAGTTGCCTTTCTTTATTTGGAAGTAACGCATATACAGTTGGAAGAACATTGTTGTTTCGAAATCCATGAATGGTATAAAGTTGACAAAAAAGAGGTGGAGTCGTTTTAAAAGTGCCAGCGGCATACCAATGCTCACATTGCGACATTATTCTTAAATTATTTTCAGTCGAAAAAACTAGAAATCGATCTTCGTCTTCAGCTCCACTATCGAAAAGTAAAAAATTTTCGTCTCTAAATGTTCTTCGATAATCACCAACTATTTGCAGATCTCGAAGCGAATTTGGCACTGGGAGACCTCTACCACCAGCAATTCTCATTCTTTGAATGGTCCGTTTCAATGCATTAACTGGGGGCAACTTACAGTTAACTGCTGTCGGCACATTCTGCAACTCTTCTCCCAGTATTTGTCCTGGAGTGCCAGTGTGGGTGGAAGTCCTCTCTTTAATTTCACAAATAAGTTTTCTTGCAATATTTTCATCGTTGTGGGCAATATGATTATGATTTTCTGACTTCCATATGACGTCGTCGCCTTTCGTCCAACATCTTCCTTTACATCCTGCACTGTGCTGTTTTACGCATCGCCATATTACTTTTTCGTTAGCCCCATTCTAAAAGAAAAACACATAAGCTCAGCTACCTACCACTTCAAAATAAAAATTACTTATTGACATTTAATCAGGCTTAACTTCGTTGAAATTCATTATTTATTAAGTTAATGTTAAATAAATAAAATTTTGAAGGTATACATTGTTTTAAAAGATTTTCATGCATAAAATCTTTCCATTATAATCATAATAATAAATAAGAATAAGTTATTTTACGTACCCTTTCCTTTCGGTATAGAAATCCATCGTCAACAAGAAGTATTACACCTTTTTGACTGTCCACGAATTCCAACATTGTGTTCACCAATTTTGTGGAAAGACTGAAGGGATATTAAACTTCTTACCTTTATATACCGTGTTTCCTTTTCCAAAAAGAACTTATTTTCTAATGGCAGTAATTATCTTAATATACTATGCATAAGGAACTCATTTTTATCTATTAATGATGGTATTCTAATTACAAAATGTTAGTTAATAGTAGATTATGAAATTAGTTTATAATGTGGAGGATTATGGCCGGAGGATAATTTTGGTTAGCAGGATAGGTAGGTACCACAGGATAGAAAAAAAGAACGGAAAACAAACAAACAAAAAACGATAAATACTATTACAGTACATAGCGCCCAAACATCATGAAAAATATGCGCCGTTTTGTTGCAGCGCCCTTTTTGCCGGCGCCGGTCCTGCCTGCGCTGTTCTGTCGTAGCGCCGTTTTGTCACAGCGCCCTTTTTTCCGCGCCATTTTGTCAGCGCCGTTATGTCGGCGCCGGTTTTGTCTGCGCCGTTATGTCGTGATAGGCTCCAAAACACCCATGCAATCCGGGTGCTCTGCGGTCTTCGGACCGTTCGATTGAGTTTTAGCCGTGCTTACTCATTTTTCCCGTGTTATGAAGTGTGATGGTTAGACACGTGGCAACTTTTGATACTAAGTTGAATTTTAATAGACACATTTTGAAAACAGTCTCTGAATGTAATAGTATGTTAGGTTTTATAATTCGTAATGGTAAATTATTTAGTTTAACTGCACCTATTCACACACTGTATGAGGCATTTGTTGTCAGTAAATTAAATTATGTCTGCTTAACTTGGCCTCCTGACTGTATTACTTACACAAATCTTCTCGAAAGGTGCAGAAGCGTTTCTTAAGGTATTTTTACTTCCGCAAATATGGGTTGTATCCTGAAGGGGAGTTTAGTTATAAAACTCTGCTTTATGAATTTAATTACATTAGTATTAGTGATAGACACATTTTGTACATCATCAAATACTTGTACAAATTAGTTAATTACAAGATAGATGATGTATGCACCATTTCTAAGTTGAACTTCCATGTACCTAGAACAAACTTGTGACAAAATATGTGTTTTTATTTTAATACTACACGATGTCAGCATAATTTTATCTCTCCACTAAACAAAATATATATAGTATTCAATCGTGTTTGTGAAGATGTTGATATATTTACATCAACTGGAGTTTGAATAGCAGTTGCGCTCGAAAATAATGTGTTTGCAGTTCCATAATTATAAAATTCATTTTGAACAGATATTGTTTTCTGACCTATGGTAATTTATAAATCCTATTAGAGAATGTTTGTTACATAAGAAAGCTGTTCAGTTGCACTTGAATTGAATTTTGGTAAATAAGTTACTTTTTAATTATTCTCAAGTTTAAAATAACTGTTTTTTTAATTTCCTGTAATAGCGTCATGCTGTTGGAAATAAATTATTATTATTATTATTAAAACAGGTAATTCTGAAATGTCAAAAATTTGGCAAATGTTTGATTCCAAAGCAACCTTAATCAAAGTAATGAGGCGTTCTCTATCAGAATTGTTATTACTTAATGCCGACAAGCACCGTCCCACAAAAAAAATTCGCCATTTTTCAGGTTTTGGTTTTACAATGTTGATATTTTTGAGCCTTGTTTTACCATAAATGTCCTTAAAAAAATACTAGTCGGTTTGCAGCAAGCTTAAACGTACCGATTTAATAAAATCGCCGTAAGTCCCGTCCTGTCCAAAATTGATAGGTTTTATTTTAAATTGGTAACAAGAACATTTTGACTAATATCGTATCCAAAAATCATAAAAGTCCATTAACAAACTTAACTGAACTAAAAATGAACAAAAATGGTAAAAATTACAGAATCTGTAACAATTTAATAATATGCTAACAATATACATTAAACATAAAAGTACCATAACCAAATGGTTATTTAATTTAACTGGTAATGCAAAGAAAGAGAGTTCTAACCCCTGACCAGGAAATTAATTTTTTTTTGTTAAAATCGTTTTTAAATTTTATTATAATTTGCATTTACACTAGAACATTGCGTACTTATTCAAAATTGTGTACAAGCGTTAAACATTAGAATCTACTTAGAAATGTATTTTTTATTTTAAATATAAGGCGTTGTACATTACCTAATATTTGAAAGTGAATCTTAAAGCAATATTAAAATATGTATTAAATAAGAAGTGAAAATCCTCAAGAAACTTATTGTAGTTTTTCTTAGAGTATAATTAAAATGTTGCAGGACATGTATAACATGAAATCAAAAAATTTCAGTTTCTTTTTGCATGTATGTAGTTTTAATTTGTAATTATATAAATCCGCTAGTGCTTTTGTAGTGTATGTATGTAAACGGAATGTTGAGAGGAGACACTCCAGATTTCTCGAGAAAGCCAATATTTAAGACACTTAGTAAAGTTCATTAAAGTTTTGACGTTTGTTACATTTTTATCCTCGCCGAATTAACTCACTGAACTTTTCTAATACCTAGAAGGTCTAACTTAATCTTAAAAATTTTTAACATTCACACTAAGTAGCACATAAAATATTACGAACAAAAAGAAAATAAAACTTATGTATATAGGTAGGTTGTAAAGTATGAGGCTTCCAAATTTTCCATTAATACCTTCACTAATTATCTTGAAAGGTTTCTGTGGTGTTTCAGAGGAGATTGCTTTAATTGGGTTAAATAGCATATCATAATGTACATTAACCGAAATTGTAAGAGAGTTTAATTTAAATAAAAATAAATTGTAGAAAATAAAATCATTCTGTTGTTTATTACTCTGAAAAAAAAATTACTGAAACGGTTAATTTAGTAATTTATATGAAGGCAATTTCTTTTGATAGACGGCAATGGACGGGTCATGCTTTATACAACTAATTTTCATGTAAAAGGTTGGGTAATAACATTTTACGCAAGGGTTCCAACCACCAGGGTTTATGTATAATTATTGCCTTAGATTTAATCTATGGGGAATAGAAAGAAAGAGATAGTATAAGAAGTGTATTTGTATTTTGGTATTCACAATGGGTTTGATTCGAAATATTTGAACACTCGAGTTGAAGCAACAAAAAGTCTGGTATATTCTCAAAATGCATGTATTAGTGAACGCTAATTATTAATCCAAACGCTAATTGATAAGTTTACATTATAAATCTAATCCATAACAATTTGTTTTAATAAGCGGAAGTTGTTGAAAGCTGTTTTACTGATTTTAATAAAATCAAATTTCAAAGTATATGCCATATACTGCAATCCATTTAATTCAGTAAATGCATACTTTTTTAAACCTATAAATACCCGCCTACTTTGTAGTTCACTTCATACATTGTATCTAAATTAACGCTCCTATACCGGGTCCGCCTTTGGGAGCTGATCCTATGAGTATCTGCTAAACCAAACTTACTATAATTTTGAAAATTTGGTGACAGGGTAATGATGTTAGGGCTAACTCATCTAAAATATTTTCACGTTCGTACCACTTCCGGTTATACCGGAAGTCGGTACTAGTCGCTTATTTTAAATGGAACACCCCGTATATTAATACATTTTTGGATTCTATGTCGAATTTTAAGGTAAGTTTGTTAAATAAACTAGATACGAAATTTCAGTAGTTTAAAAAAACATTTTTCTAAAAAATTGACAGATGCGGTCTTAGTAATAACTCGTTAATTGTTCTGTTCCTGTCAAACAATTTGAATTGAACTTTGAGATGTTGTAGGCAAAGGTTTTTTGCAACAGTCTGCAAAAATGACATTTGTATTTTTCATAAAAATAAAATTATGAATGTCTAAACTGTATATTACTCAAAAAATCAAATGGAAACCCTATTTTTATTACTCAGATCGATTTAACGTCAAAAATTAAGGTAAGTTTGTTTAAAACTTTATTTGCCTAAACGTAACAGTTTCATACTTATTATCAAAAAAGTCCCAATTTTAAAATTTGTGATAAAAATGAGCTACATACTTAAATCTAGTATTCCTTGTTCGTGGTCACCATGGAAACCAAATAATTGAGAATTGAAATAAAGAAAAATATTTGAAAAAGTTACTGCAAAAAATTATAAAAGTTGATAATTTTGTGATTCAAAAGTCATTTTTTACCAAATAGAAATTTTCTAAGTCATTTTTTTTCAAATTCAATATACAACATAAGTGTAAAAATGTAATCCTTTATGAGTAAGTGGAAAAAAACTACTTTTTACTGCGGAGGTTGTAACTATATACTTATCAGTGCATTCTTACACGATAAAGTCACTTATTTAGTATTTCTTGCTCGTGATCAAATGTGAATTAATTTACAATAAATGTTCAAAATGTTGCCCGGTAGACGCAAGATATTGTTGAACCCGTCATATAACGGCCTCATTTGTAGCCCTTTGAATTTCTTGTGGAGAAAGAGAATTGAAGGCATTTTGCACTCTTGCAATGCAATCTTCTTTACTCGTTAGTGGTGTAGCATAAACAATATTTTTAATTCGACCCCAAAGATAAAAATCCATTGGCGTAGGATTAGGTGACCTAGGTGGCCATGGAAAGGGACCATTATTGGCAAACCAACGATATTCAAAAATTTTATAAAGTTTCATGAAACAGCGTTGGTGTTGTGAGGGGGCGCACCGTCTTGTTAGTACCATAAATTTCCTCCCTTTCTAGATTTAATCGGGGTTGAATTCGAGTGTTTAATACCTCAAGATAATTTTCTCCTAGAAATTAAATTTGTAATCATAAATCGCAATAATCAACTATTTTAAACCTCTCAAATTTTCGTTGTAAAAATACACGTCAAAGATTTCGTTATTCCGAATAGCACAATATACGTTAAAATTCCAAATTTCCTGAAAATGGCATTCGCGAATTGGATTGCTATTTTCGTTATTCCAGTAATGCGAGTTTCGGCGATTAAATATGCCATTCTTCGCAAATTTAGTTTCTTCCGTCCATAAGATATTAGTCAAAAAATTAGGAATTTCTTGTATTTTGAGCAAAGTTGTTTCACAAAATTCGATACCTTTCAAGAAATCCGCTTCTTTCAAATGTTGAACTGATTGTAAACCGTATGGTCTAAACTTATGTTTTTTAAGAATTCTTCTGATAGTTGTTGGTGTTAAGCCAATATCTGTTTTCGAGTCGTTTATGGAACTACAAGGATAGACACGGAAATATCCTAAAGTTATAACTTCATTCTGTTCGTTATCAATAGCAGTTTTTTTTGCGAGGCGCAAAGTGTTTAAATGTGTCAAACTGTTCCAAATTTTGAACCACGCGTCTTATTGTATCTGCTGATGGTCGGGGGCGCTCAGGATAACGTTCGATAAATGTTCTTACTGTTCGTTTTACAACTCTATGACATTCTCCGTGGATTAAAATTAAATTCAAATAATCTGTATTAGAATATTCAAATCGAGCCATTTCATCAAGAAAAACACAAACTGTCAACAATTTTATTAAATTATTGACTACAAAGGAACTCATAAAGTATTAAATTTTTACACTTATGTTGTGTACCGAATTTGAAAAAAACGACTTAGAAAATTTCGATTTGGCAGAAATGACTTTTGAATCACAAACTTTTTTATATTTTTTATAATTTTTTGCAGTAACTTATTCAAATATTTTTCTTTATTTCAATTCTCAATTATTTGGTTTCCATGGTGACCATGAACAAGGAATACTAGATTTAAGTATGTCATTTTTATCACAAATTTTAAAATTGGGACTTTTTTGGTAAAAAGTATGAAATAGGCAAATAAAGTTTTAAACAAACTTACCTTAATTTTTGACGTTAAATCGATCTGAGTAATAAAAATAGGGTTTCCATTTGATTTTTTGAGTAACTTGCATTTTTGATAGTCAAGTTTAGACATTCATAATTTTATTTTTATGAAAAATAAAAATGTCATTTTTTGCAGACTGTTGCAATAAACCTTTGCCTAAAACACCTCAAAGTTTTATTCAAATTGTTTGGCAGGAACAGAACAATTAACGAGTTATTACTAAGACCGCATCTGTCAATTTTTTTAAACGACTGAAATTTCGTATCTAGTTTATTTAACAAACTTACCTTAAAATTCGACATAGAATCCAAAAATGTATTAATATACGGGGTGTTCCATTTAAAATAAGCGACTAAGTACCGACTTCTGGTATAACCGGAAGTGGTACGAACGTGAAAATATTTTAGATGAGTTAGCCCTAACATCATTACCCTGTCACCAAATTTTCAAAATTATAGATAGTTTGGTTTAGCAAATACTCATTGGATCAACTCCCAAAGGCGGAACGTGTATACATTCTATTATCAATGTTGAATATTCTGCTTAACATAATTGTAATAAAATATAAACTGCTTTGAAGGTATCAAACCAAAACACCTCTAACGGACGAAGGCTAACATTGAAAACGGTCATAATGAAAGATCAAATTTAGCAAAATTTAATCAAATTATGATGTAAGCGTAAAGTTGTACAAAACTTTAAATTAATTGTATATGTAACAAGAGTTGTAAGTAGACCATTACGCACGAAGTGAAAAAGTTTACGCGAAGCCTTGAAGATGTCAAATCAAAGCACCCTTTAACGGGCGAAGGCTAACATTGAAAACGATCACAATCAAAGATCAAATTTAGCAAAATTTAATCAAATTATGATGTAAGCGTAAAGTTGTGCAAAACTTTAACCATTCAGTACCCGTATGAAATTCTAAGACACCAGTACCCGTTTCGGTCTCACAAACCGACGCCCTGCTGTCGCCGCCAAAGGCATATTTAAGTAGATTAAGATAGGGGAATGGATTAATATAGTTGTTGTTATGTGTTTATGAAAAAAAATCAACAAATAATTGTCAAATAAATTTAATAAACAAACAAAACTTAAACTACTACCTCAATTCAAATTTTAACTAAAACTAATTAATTTAGGAACAGTAAACCTTATTATATGTATTGATCAAGAGTATATTGATGTAAAAAACATTCTTGTATGTTACTGATTTGCAAAACAGTTTTCATAACAAAATTCGCAAACCACCGTTACATGCTCCAAACACATGAACTTTTACATTTCTTGCAAAAATACCGTGTTTTCCGATTTCTTTTTTATCACAGAATAACATCTACCTTTTGGTTTTCAACATTTACAACTTCGGAATTCCTTTCTATACCACAGTTCTTCAATTCGAGTTTCATATTTCGAGGAAGGCACTGTACACTAGCCCGTACACTTAAATGGGTTCTATTATGTCCATGGCAAGTTTATGTAAAATTCACGATGTAATATGGAAACAACTGGATTATTGGAGCCGTATATTACCAAACTGTTGATTCCAGCTACATTTAAAGTTGAATAAAACACCACCATGGGCCATCTACGAGTATTCCGAGCGCAGTTGTAGTTTGAACACAGTTGATCGACCACATCAACACAGCCCTTTGTACTATTGTACATTGTTATAATTTCCGGCTGAAATTCTTTGCCGCTTGCAGCATCAATAGTATCGTCGTGATGTAGGCTGAATACTAACAGATTGTTCTTATTTTTACGAGCAATGTATGAAACTAAGGTACAAGTGTTCATGAAGCTAAATACACTGGATTTGAGTGGACGTTTTACTGGTTTGCTAAACTCCAAGGGTAATTCTCTTTTATTTTCCTAATTGTGCCAATAACAGTCAGTTTCCTTTCCAGCAAACTATTGACCAATTGAAGACTTGTGAACCAGTTATCTATAGTCACATTCCTCCCTGTATTATATATTGGTGTACACAGCCTCTCAACTACCGCACCAGGACTATTACTGTTGTTAAAGGATCCTTCTGGCTGTGTTCCTACATATACTTCTAAGTTACTGGTGTAATACGTTCGAGCATCTGACATAGCAAAAATTTTAATTCCGTATTTGTTCGGCTTTGACGGGATATACTGCCGAAATCCACATCTCCTACAAAAACCCTCGAGTTTTTCGTCTATGGTGACGTACTCTGAATGGCTGTAACCTTTTTTACAATTCTCAACAAATTGATCCAAGTATTCTCGAATAAGAGCCAATTTATCAATTTTTTTTCTCTCTTCGCGTGTTGCCTTATCATCAAACCTAAGGCTGCTAAGAAGGAATCGAAATCTATTCAAAGACATGGTTAACCTAAAAATTTCGATCCCTGATCCGTCAGTTTTCCATAAGTGTTTGGTATTCAAATGATTAGCTTTCAGAACTCCTGGATAGTATATTATTCCTAATAAGGCTTGTATTTCTGGTTTGTTTGTTGGTCTGGCGTCATTGACACGTGAATAATTATGTAATATTGAATTTATAAAAATATTTGTACTGTCCACAATCAAGTCTAACACTGTATCATTGACAAAATATTTCCAGATTTCAAGGGCTTCTTTTAGTGACCTTGTCGGCAGTCTTGACAATGGTAAACGAATGACTTTATTTTCGGATCGGGTTCGAACATTTTTAGCTGGAAAATGTTTCCTCCATTTTGTTACCTTATCTTTTCCTTCATAAAATAATTCGCCATTTTCTCGTTGAGTAGTATCTTCATCGTCTGATATTTCCTGTTCAGTATCGCTATCTAATTGCCTAGTTTTTAGTAAATCCTTTTCGTCCGACGATGGCGCATCATCGTAAACCGTATTGTCATCATCCTGCTCTGTCATTGCATTCCGCATCAACTGTACTAGGCGCGCCTGTTCTCTCACATAATCTCCCATGGCTAGAATAATGTTTTAGTGTAATACTGTCATCAAAAATTTTTAAAAATACCACCTTATTTTCAACTTGGTCGCAAATAAAAAAGAAAAATAAATATAACTTGAGTACCCGCTTCAGTCTCTGAAACCAATATGCAAATAATTTTTGAACCACTGCACCCACTAACTTCAAACTACGTACTGATATTTGAGAGTAACATACACGAAGGTATTGTAAAGGCGGGTACGCTGACGCTTGCGCAGTAGATAATAAGTTGGATCGTGTGCTTGATCGGTCTCACCAACCCAATACGGGTACTGAAGGGTTAAATTATTTGTATATGTAACAGGAGCTGTAAGTAGACCATTACGTACGAAGTGAAAAATTTTACGCACGAAGCCGCGTAGCGGCGAGTGCGTAAATTTCACGAGTGCGTAATGAGCTTACAACTCGTATTACGTATTATACTTTTTCTATACACCCCACTCTATTTTCCATTAAATACAACTTGGAGTTAAGTGCTTAAATTTTATTATAATAATTATTTATAATTATAACCATGCAGCAGCTGTTGTTGTTTGACCGTGAGGATTACTACTCGCAGGTAGTGAATGACTTTCTGTAATGGTTGCGCTACTGAACGTTTTTAATTTAGAAGAACAAGAAGGATGGCACTGGTTAATTACATCTGATATCAGCAATGCGTTATCATTTTTATTTTTTAGGGAGTAATTTACATAGTACTGCGCTACTGTAGAAGATTACCAACCACCGAGTTTCTTTAAAGATAGCAAATCATCTCCTGCATCCACTAATATGGTGGCAGACGATCTTCTAAAACAGTGGCCGATGTATAGTTTTGGTTCCGGAAGTTGTAGATATTCTGCAATTTTACTTGGGTTACTACCGATTATGTTAATCCCTAGAACTTGGTTTATAGACATCCCACTTCTATAGTTAACTAATAAGGGAAGTTCCATCCCAGGGGACGCAAATTCATGTACTTTTTACATGTAGTATAAAACGTTTACAACACAACAAACGAACGCTTTGTTTTAGTTTTTGAATCTGAGATGGCAATTATTAACGATTTTCACGTGTCCTGAATATGCTGCATTCTTATATTTCTAAGGGCCGGTTGTTCAATAGTGGTTTAAACGATCGTTTAAGTAATCGGCAGATTATGTTAATCCATGGTTCAAATTTTCGAGCGTTGTTCAATTTCATTTAAACTGTAGTTTAATTATTACATGTTTAATGTAAGTGGGTAGTGACAAAATCACTGCAGCTGCAAAACATCTACAGAACACACTAAAATGTAATTAGGTTCAGCATCGGTTCAAGTTGGTCATTTTGCCGTTGTCGTTCGAGTGATTCAGTGTGTTTTAAGGTTATATGTTCCTCGTTAGATACTTTCACGTGCTTTCCATTGTTTACAGTTGTAAAATAAGAGAAGGTACGTTTAATTAAACTATTTAATTTATCTTATTCGCCTTCGCTGAAAGGTTCCTCTAAATAATTATAATAGTCCATTTTTATTAAGCACGTGTAATCGCTATTCGAGGCGCGTCGACAAATAAACACACTGTTTGAGGTTAAGTTTTATCGTTTAACGCGCTTAAACGGTCGCAACCTATGGTTTAAGTAAAACCACAAGTTATGGTCAGTTTAAGCACTAAGCGACCATTGAACAACAACCTCTATAGGTAGTTATCAAAATTTCTCGTGAGCACAGAATTTTTGTTTTGCGGTTGCTCAAGGTTATGGCTTACGAGACATCCCTTTGTATTTATGATTAGGGTTGCATACCTAACTATTTTAATGATTTACCCTTGACAGCAAATATTGATTGTCTGGAGCATCCTGCAGAAACTTATTAATCTGTTCAGTAGTGAGGGTTTTTGACTTTTATTTTTAAATCGATCCGACTTTTGCTTCAGTAAAGTGATTAATTTTGGATAATCTGCTATACTAATATTGTTAGTAATATTTAGTGTAGTTTTCAGCATCGTGAATATGCCTTAATAGTGTACAATGGTTCTTCAAAATAGGCTAGTAAAACATTCTCAGAAAACGATTTCACGCTGTGTTTTTGTCGCCAATCCATAAATTTATGGTAATTAAACACGTATCTTTCTTTGGCTTTGGCGGGAAATAAATTATCTATTGCAGGTTGAGTTTTTTCAAGTATATCATGACATTAGTCTTGACAGTCGACTTTATACACTATACATATACTATACAGGGTTCGGAAAAAGTAGCGGAACGCTTAAATATCTACAAAATCGCTAAATTTACGATTACAAAATTCAGCATTTGGGGGTTTCGGGGCGTGCAGGGTTGGAAAATGATATCGGCACTGTTGCCAGATTTCCTAATTTTGCGCTACACGTAGTCATTTTGTTTTCTTAAATAGAATGCCCTATTTATTTTTATTGCAATCTTTATCCATAATGAATAATAATCGGTATTCCAACTCCGAAATGGAAGATATGGACATAATTTATGGCAGAGCGTTTGGGAATTGTGCTGAAGCTGTTCTTTTATATTCCCAGGCATTTTCAAATCGGCGGATACCAAATAAAAAGACGTTTGTCAACATTGACCGGCGTCTTCGTGAAAGCAGTACATATTACCAATTTATAAAAATTCTATTCATATCGAGCTCTCACAGGTTTTTTGAAGCCACAAAAAATTGACAGTCGTAGGAGGCGAACTTTAAGAACACCAGTTTTAGAACAAAGAGTGTTGTTTTCAATTGACGCTGATCCCACAACAAGCTCTCGTCAATTGGCAAGAGAAAATAATTCAAATCAGTCCACGATATGTAGAATTATTAAAACAGAACGATTCCGACCTTTCCATTATCAAAAGATGCAGGCTTTGACAATTAATGATTTTCAAGCAAGAGTGAACTTTTCACGTTGGTTTCTAGAAATATTCAATAATGACCGAAATTATCCATCGATTATCTTACTCACTAATGAGGCAGGTTTCGCCAGACACGGAAATTTCAACTTTCATAACAATCATTACTACGATTATCAAAATCCAAGCTTTTTCATTGAAATCAATCATCAACAACAATTCAGTGTGAATGTATGGGCTGGTATTATTAGCAATAATTTAATTGGTCTATTCTTTTTGCCACAACGTTTAAATGGTAATTCATACACCAATTTTTTGGATAATGATTTAGCCGAGTTGCTAGAAGTTTTTCATCTGGATGTTAGGGGTCGGATGTGTTTCATGCACGATGGTACGCCTCCTCATTTTGCACTCACCACCGCTAGGCGGTCATTGAATCGCACTTTTAATACAAACTGGATTTGACGTGGAGGACCGATTGCTTGGCCTGCACTGGATTTTTTTTTAGTGGGGTCGTTTAAAAGACATGGTGTATTCGGTGCCAATTACAAACGTCCAACATCTCCAGCAACAAATTTTTGGTTGCTCTAATTTAATAAGAGATGATGCGCAATTATTCTTCAACGTACGTCAGCCAATCATGAAAAGAATTTGTAAATGCATAGCAGTCAACGGTGAACAATTCGAACATTTAATCAACTAATTTGTTTGTTAATTAATACTTTGTTTAACTTAATAAACTCTTTGACAACTATGACTTTTAGCCCACGGCCCACTTACTAAATTTTGGTGCGTTAGTATTTAATTGTCCGTGATTGATGAAATTGCAAATAACTCGTAAACCGTTGACTTTATCAACTTCAACCAA
Organism: Vesta saturnalis; assembly: GCA_036346205.1. Taxonomy (NCBI): domain Eukaryota; kingdom Metazoa; phylum Arthropoda; class Insecta; order Coleoptera; family Lampyridae; genus Vesta; species Vesta saturnalis. The sequence goes on along the minus strand of JARFJB010000360.1, from coordinate 2,295,099 downwards.
GAGGACCAAATTTGCAGAAAAATTAATTTTGAAATCCCTAAAGGATTTGAAGTTATTTACGAAAAGCAATTTTCAAAATTCAACTTTGAGGGCCTGTCACTTTGTAGCCATACATTTTAGAGAAAAATTTTATCTGACTTTTCGTCTTAAATTTATGTGTAGAATACACACTTGAAGCAGGGGTACGTTTTTTTGGTTACTTCTCGATGTCTACATTTAAGGGCAACATCATTTCAATTCAAAATTCTTTTTGAATAATTGAATACATCGTTTGCTGTATTTTACTGAATTGAATTTCTGTACATAGACCAGATACCATAGTACATAGAAAATAATTAGGCTGTAATTTGAATAAAGCATTAAATTTCAGATTTCTCATCAAAAAGTAGGTGTATGTTATGAGATCAAATCGCACGCAAATCATGCATGTCATTGTAATAGGCACCATACAAGCAACCTTGATAGTGTGATTTTTGTCGCTTACTGACATTCGCGTAGAAAAAATTTATAAAAGTATTCACAATTGGAGAATTAACACACCAATTAAAGAAGTAGTCAAACCTAATAAAGTATTAGGTTAATAATTGTAATTATTGTTGTACAGTGAAAACACAATGTAGTAATATGGTTTTTTATTTTTAGCTACATAATTATGTTACATTATAATGTTGATGTGGTAGCTTAACATGTGTAATTGGTAAAGCATTTACTTCAAAGCCTAATTAAAGAAACGGCAAAAGAACTTACACATGCCAAATGCTAAAACTAAGAGGTGCCAAAACCTATTTAAACGGAGACTTTCTTCTTACTTATAAAAGTTATTAGGATGTTTATATATCTCAATAGCTTCACGCTGTAAACAAACATAATAACGCATTTGTCTTAAGAAAATCGCTATATTATCACATTGAATGTCATGATATAAATTATTTGAAGCATGCTCTGCTACCGCGGATTTTTCTGATTGACCTAATATTCAAAATTTCATTTGTTTTACTTCTTGTATCAAAGCTATGTTTTGTGGTTCCAAAGTATACCTTTCCTGAATAACAAAATAACTTATACACTCCGGAAGATGACAATTGATTTGAAACATCTTTAGGTAACTTTAAGTGTTCTTTAATCTTTCGTCCTCCCTGCGCTATTGCAAAGTTCGAAGTTGCATTTACTAAATAATATGAGGTAAAACAGTAGGTTCAATTAGTTAATTTAATTTATCTTAATAGATACTTGGAGATACTTGGTCAAGAATTAAATTTGAAAGTATTTCATTTGGATTAATATTTGTAGTAAAGATTTCTTGCTACCGGTAACCGTATATTTGAACTCTAACCGTCGAAACCTAATTAAATTCGCAGAGCTCGTATTTTTTAACAAATTAACCATTGGTGAAGGATCCATGTTTGTAAAAAGGGACGTGTGACCTTTGTTTACTTCCGAAACCGGCCTTCCGTTTTAGAGCATCTTCAACCGCCGTAGAAAACCCTGAAATTATTCTCCACGGAGAGCCTGAGCAGTCTGTTTGGAAACCGTACCGATGTTCAGAAATGCCCAAAGACAACCTGAACTGTAGCATACTTTTGGAAGGTGTCCAAATCAGTTTAACCCTCTTCAACCTCCGAAGGATTCGTCACTCGCGTTCCGCTCAGGAGATGATACCATAACTAAAATAAATATAATACGTTATATTTGAACCGAGCAAATAAAATTTTCTTCCCAACGACTTTCAATTTTTTTTTGTATTGGTGGAGGCTGACTGCAAGTTCCATTTGCAGACCGCGAACAACCTAAAGCTAAAAATAGAAATTGCAATGTCATCGTCATATTCAATTCTTAGAAGTCTAAAAATAGAATGGTTAAGGTCAAAGATCATTGACCTGTAGAGGTGTCGTATAACATTTCTTAGAAGTATAAACATAGAATAAGTTCATGGAAAGAAGAAGACATTTTTGTCTAGGTTAGCGGTGTTGAAGGATGTGTATTTATAATAAAAGGCTTCCTTGGGTGCGCACGATTAAGTACACTTGTATTAGCAGAAATGACGAAAATGGTAGTATACAAAATAAGAAGCGCAAGAAAAGAACAGGTATTAACTATTGTTGAGCAAAAGAAAACGGTAGAGATGTTGATACGAAAAATTAAAGAATTAAAAGTAGATTTAGAGGTGTATGAAATAAATAGAGGAATGAGGCAGCTTCGAGTTTGAAGATAAAAAAACGTTTACACATATTTGCTATTTACATGTTCTAGTGTTTAAATCAGTTATTGTATTTATATGTAATAAATAATCAACATTGTGACGTTAGGAAAAGCTTTTTAATTATAAAATACACCATTTATAAAGTGATGTATGATGAAGTGAAATTTTGTATTTAACTTTAAATGAAATAAATGTTGTCCACTGATATGAAATAGTGAATAATTAAGAATGAATAAAAATTGTAACATTAGAAAAAGCTGTTAAGTGTAATGATAGAACGGTAGTACGCATAAGATAAGAAGAGCATAATAATAAATAAGTTTTAACCCTGAAATGTTATGCAAATAACAATACTCTCGTGATACTTTGCGTAAATTTATGTTTACATTTGAATAATGTACAAAATCAATAAATTATTAAGATAAATACTGATGTAAAATAAAATCCTTTATTTATTTCGGAAATATCTGTAATATGTTGTTTATCTAAAAAATTCTAAATATTTTTTTATTAAAGAATCATTCCTTAACTCTGAAATGTTATACATCACAATTCGATATAAAACGTAAATGTATCTTTACATTTTTAATATTTTCCAAATGAATTGAGTATTAATAGTAAATGTAATGTAATATAATGAATATTTAATGTGTTTGTAAAGTATTTGTAATACGGTATGTTTTTTTCTAAATAATATGAAATAAAGTATTCCTAACTCCAACGATGTATCTTCGGATATTTTGCATTTATATATGCAAGTACAACCCAGTATAAATGCATTTTACTCGAAATGAGTAAAAATCTTGCAATTGTAAAATGCATTGCCCATATAGTATTATCAGTATGATTTGCAATATTATATTTAACTTGAAATACAAGTATTATTCTAGAATGAAATGTATAATTGCAATTATTGTTGTGTAAACGATAGACGTGTATTTGAACTATGAAAGTGATGTATTTTTGAAGGTGTGTGATGGAAGTAAAGATATATGTGCATATCTATGGAAAGAGATAAAAGACAACTCGATGTGGATGTGCGTATTCTTAGAGTGTAGGTAGAGATGCGGGGGAGGGTATAAATAAGGTTCTACAAAAGATGTGCTTCTGAAAATTTAAAATTTGCTCCTAATTCTCAGAAAAAAAATTTTCAACGCATTTCTGTTTTATAAGTAACAATTTATCCATTTCATGTATAAATTTATCAAAATACGAAAAAATTACTCTTAAATTAACCAGTTCCATTTTAAAACAACAAAGAGCACTTAAGACTCAACTTTTTGTACTTACGTAAGCTCAGAAGAAACACATGCATTATCCATTTCATGTATAAATGTATCAAAGTGGTCATTAAATTAACCAATTCAATTTTGAGAAAACAAACAGCACTTAAAACATGACTTGTTTTTTAATTTAGTTTAATTAGGACTCTAAATTTACAATTTTCGATGGAGCGTGAATATTACTCCTTCAAGAATTGTAGGATAATGAACGCAGCTATTTTTCTTTGAAAGCATTGTATGCATGTGTGAATGCAAACATTCTATATTTATCTTAGTCACAATGCACATTACAATTTTGAAACGGGATTTGCAAATTTATGAATGCAATTGTGTCATTTGTATTGCATAAGTACATGGCGTAAAGTTTTCAGATTTACACGCTTTTGGGAACTGTTTTGACTTTTATTTAACGCAAGCTTTTTTCACTTTTAACTGTACTATATTTTTACACTTTCTTTATATGCATGATATTTTATAATAAATAAATTTGTAACGCAACATGCACTTAAAATTTACTTTGATGTAGAAATTTATACATAAATACATGAGTTAGTCAGACTTACAGATGTTTTCAATTTTTTCCTTAACGTAGATCATTTCACTTTTCTAGCGCAAATTAAACTCACATTTTTTTTAACTGTAGTAAAATTTTTTGGATAATGAGAATATTTCACGAGATATAATAAAAATACAAAAAAAAATTTTAAACTTCTTTTTTACAATGAAAAGATAACTATACAATAAATTCCACAAAAAAAATATTAAACACATCACACGTCCATCCCTTCCACCGTACGGAATATATTTTAAGTCTTTACTATATTTTCCCGCACACACTCTTAATGTTGATCAGTCTCCACCAGTACTTCATTCAGTCTTTCCACTCGCCCCATCCCTGTCACCTCACTATAATATAGTCATTGTGAAGTTTTCGTAACCACCGAATACTTTTTTCCCTAAAGGCCTGAAGGATTGGTGGGTCCTGCTCATCATCCTGCTACGTGAGGTGCTCCTCTATAAGAGCCACATTTTTCCGCCATATTGTAGGTTTCGCAACGGTGGTGGTTGTGGGCATGTTGCTATAACCGCGGTTGCTGGCGTTATGCTGAAAAGATGAATAATTTTATTTGTACTAAAAATTCTCTATGAATTAATAAAAGGAAACTATAATATTAATTAAATTTATGAATACTTCTCGAAATACTTCGAAAACTCATCCTCTACATCACTATCCCATTGATGGGCGCACCAAAACATCATGCAAAATGCTGAGTAATTAATCAGTGTTCAATTAAGACTTTAACATTATATACACATAGATCTGTTAACGTCAACAAAATGGATAACAAGGGGAAGTGGTTAGTACAATGAACTGATATGAGCAAGCAAAGGTAACGAATTCTAATGAATGCAGCATAATCTAGACATGAGAAGGCATTTCGCACGATATCAGCAAGGTTAAGTTAATGCATATTCTTAGTAAACGCCACAAAATGCAATGTATGACATCTGCAAGCAAAGTTGATGCAGCATAAGCCATGAGAACAGTATTGATTGCTGGGTTTATTACTATATAAGCAGATAAAGAGCAGTTTTACACCAGTCAGTATGAGGCAATCCGACTAGAATCGCAATTGTATACCTAAAGTACTTCTATAGTTACTTAAATTATTAATTTTTACATATCAGTTATAATAAATATAATATTTGTTTCCATTACTAGATAATCGACAGCGCGCGTGCTTCATATTTTCTTGCAGTGTTGGATACAGTTTTTAAGGTAACTATGAGTAACGGTATACCAAGTAGTAGTGATACTGTTAATTTAACAAGAAGTGTTATTCCATTGTTGAAAACCAAAAATGAATCTGTAAAGCACATACGTATAATTAACACCAATATTAAGCTATTGCAAGATATGATTCAAAATAATATATATTTAGACATGCGAAAATTTGTTTAAACTCGAAAGTAATTTACCATTGTTAAAGTGTTATCTTATAAGAGTTAAACATTTAAGAACGCTTCAGAGAAAATAGGTAGTGGAATTGCCAAAATCGCTAAAAAGCGCACACACAAATTAAGTTGGTACTCTCTAGATTCATGTTTTAATGGTAGGTTACTTAAGGGAATTAAAGTCAATATAGTAAACATCAAGGACCCTCTTATTTTTTTACAAAATGCATAAAATAGTTTTGCGCGAAAGGTTAAATTAATGATAAGCAATCGATGTTAAAGGTGAATGCCCTTTTAGTTTGCAATTTTATCCACCCTCAAAATTACGTTATCGAGTTGAAGACCTTTACCGTAAAAAAATATGCCATTAAATTGCGACCAATTTACGAAAGTGGTATAATGAAATTTTATTTATTATACATTACAAATAAAATTAGAGGGGTTTTCCCAAAGGGATTCCGTTTGGGCATTTAACATTTAAAGGTGAACATTAAGAGGTGGCCTTTCAACCTACGTTAAAGTTCCCTACTTCATAGCAGTGAATCATGCGGCAGTTAATGTTAAAAATGACGATGAGTATTGCTTCCTGTGGGCCGTCGTTTCAGCACTATATCCCGTTCAACATTATTCAGATAGAATACTTATCTTTTTTGGATTTTTTTTTATTGTTCAGATAGAGTTAACAGTTATCTTCATGTTATGGATGTTTTGAATTATGATTCAATTCCCATTAAACTAGATGATGTAAAAAAATTTTAACGCTCAAATAACATCTCCATTAATTTATTTTGCATTCAGGGGAAAGTTATATTACCATTTTTATTAAGTGAAAATCAAAATAGTGTGAGGGAACCTATAAATCTTTTAGTACTTTCTGCTAATTATCAAGCTGCAAGTGATATTAATACAAAAAATAATACTGTTTATCATTTCACGTGGATTAAAAATATGTCGGCTCTTTGTTCTAAACAACTATCGTATAAGGAGCACAAAAAATTCATTTGTTATCGATGTTTGAACCATTTTTCTTCAGACCACTCTGCAAAAACACATCACTCACTGTCATCAACTTAATCGATGCTCTGTCAAGCTACCTACTGAAGCAGAAAAGTTTTTGCAGTTCAAAAATTTCACATTCCAGGAAAAGGTGTCGTTTGTAATTTATGCAGATTTAGAAAGTATTTTAGAAAAGTGTACAAATTTAACGGACATCGATAATAATACTATATTTCACTCCAAACATATACCCTTCAGCACCACGATTTAGACTTTATAGAGTAAACGATTGCATTCAATGATTTGTTAAAGAGCTTCAAAGTATTGCACATTGGACTACCAAAATAATCAATAAAATAATTCCTACGGATACTTTAACTCCCAATCAGGTTGAGCACTTTGAAAGCACCACGATTTGCCACATTTGCGGAAATCATTTACTGATTGTGATATAACAGTTAGGGATCATAAACATTTTACTGGTGCATTTCAGGCAGCATCACACCAGAATTGTAACCTAAACCATAGACTCCCACATTCTACCAGTCGTATTTCATAATTTGACCGGTTGTGATTATCATTTCCTCATTAGAAAATTCGCTACTGTTCCCGGTGCGATTCCACTGCTACCCATAAACAAAGAAAGATATATTTCTTTCACGAAAGTAATACAAGACACTAAAATTAGGTTTAGATTTATTGACTCTTTCAGATTTATGAGTAGTAGTATTGAAAAGTTGTCAGACTATTTGGAAAATAGAAAAAAAATTATTACCCACCATGTCAGAATTTCTACCATTTGGCGATTCTTCTTTTGTTGACAATTTTGAAACTTTAGATTTAATAAACCATCCCGATGACTCGGAAATTAACTATATAGTCGAGTGTAATTTATACTATTCCATAAAATTACATGAAGGTCACAGTGATCTACCATTGGCACCCGAACATAGGGTACCACCCGTATCTGATTCCAAAATGAAAAAATTATTGCTAAACATAATGATGTAATTCATTACAGAAATTTGAAGGTATATTTAAAATATGGATTATAGTTGGTAAAAGTACACCGTATATTACGTTTAAACAGTCCCGTGGTTAAAAAAATATATTGATTTAAATACCACCATGCGCCAGCAATCTCAAAATGAATTTGATAAATATTTTTATAAATTAATTATTATTAATAGCGTTTTTGGGAAGCTGATGTAAAATGTACGTAAACATAAGGATATACGTTTTGTAAAGAAATGGTAGTGTCGCTGTGGTGCTTGTGCTTACATAGCAAAACCAAATTTTCATAGTTGTACGATATTTGATAATGATACGCTTATCATTCAAATGAATAAGCCAGAAGTATATTTCAATAAACCTATATATGCAGGATTGAGTGTTTAGACGTTTCAATAACTTTTTTAGACAAATTTCATTACGGTTACACGCTAACCAAGTTTCATAATAGTGCTAAGCTCTTGTACACTGATAAGGATAGAGTCATATACGCCTTTTCAGTTCCCCGTATTTATGAATGAATTAAAGAGGACATTGATAAATTCGATGCATCTGATTATAGCCCCAACAATATCTTTAGAATTCCATTAGTAAATAAAAAAGTCCCTGGCTTAACGAAAGATGAAAATCATGTCGCAATTATGTTGGCGTGTGTAGGACTTCGTGCAAAAATGAATGCTTACATGGTTGATGAAAAAGCTGTAAAAAATCTAAGGGTTCTACCCGTGTAAGCATCAAACAGATCACGATAAATGATTATAAACATGTTTAGTTTGATGGTAACGTTATCAGCATCTGATAAGATCAAAGAAGCACGATGTGTTTACAATCAAACAGAATAAAGTAGTACTTAATCCTTGTGGTGATAAACGATTAGTAAATTTCAATTTCACTGTTACCAGATCTTGGGGATTTAACTTTACGTATACATTTTATTCGTCTTCTGTTTCAGAAAACAATTTTATCATTATCAATAGTCTTGAAAACAAATTTCAGGAAGAACTATGGGTACAGTAGTGATCATATCTACAGAAAGTACCTGAAGCTTTCTTTAACGGGGAAGTCCTCCCCCAAAAGCTATTTATTTGTACTGAATGTATTACAATATATTGTAATTCCTGATGAGTATTTTTACTGATGTGCAAATGAAGTTATTAAGACATTATTTGATAAAAAAATTAAACTAGACAATACCATTAAAAGTTTTATGAAATTGTATATCGATAAAGGCTACAATTCATTAACTTTTGACGAAGAAGATAGGATCTGAGACGATATCAATGTACTTGGTGATATACCGCTTAAAATGTATCTATACAATTTATTATGGGTTTACTATTCAACAAATGTTAAATCTACCTTAGAAAATATTGCTTATAAAGTCACTTTATATATTATAACTGAATGTATCGAGAAAGCGGCATATTATGCTAACTACAAATGCCTCGATATTTTGATTGAAATATTATTTGAGCAAAATATCAACTATAAGTTTCAACCGTGGGAAAACGACGAGCACCACAAAATTTATTGCTGGATACTATACAACATCAATAAAGGTGAAACAAATTCAAATTCCTGCTTGGGATGGAGGTGTGGGCCAGATTCGGGGATATGGCCATCTAGTACTTTAAGTGATTGCAGAAGTACTTTAGGTTCACTTTACAAGATAATGAGATTTTAAAAGCAAATGAAATATTTATATTTAAAAAATAAGATACTATTATTTTTTTGTGCGTTTTATTTCATCTAAGAGCAACACCTTTTATACAAACTATATAACTAATATAAGTAATTTATTTCACAAATTATAAATTAAATGTTATAAAACAATGTCATTCTTATTAATCCATGATCTTTCGTCCAATCCCCACCACTTTACGAATAACTTATAATTCTTGGAGCGAAGCACTTTTTCTACTAGATGCACATCAGGATACTTTGTTTTCTATAATTCATGTTCATAAAACCCTCCCAGTACAGGTTTTCCCTTCATGTCTTCCACTATGTACGTAGTGGGGTTAGTAAAGCGAACTTTAACAATCTTAAATAATTCACTAGAGCAATTGGCGAACATGCTTTTAAATTTACAGATTCGTACTGTGTCACCCACAGAATATCGATTCCTATGGAATATTTTGATGTGAGTGTAAGCCTCTAGCTTTGTATGATTACCGACATCTTTGGGCTACATTGGGATAGGTCTATGCTTACGATTATTATAATCCATGGGTATGGTATCAATTATATCAATCTATTTGTATTTACCTTGTAGGCTGAATGACTTATATAAAACACCCTTAATGGTTCTGATAACACGTTCCGCAATTGCAGCCTTCTTTGTGCTATAGGTGAAGTAATGATTGACTCCATAACGCCGCATTAGTTTAGTAAAATGCTCATTGTAGAATTCTTTTGCTGCATCTGTCTGCAAGTTGGTAGGTTTCCGTCCTTTTTTGAAGATTGCTTGCATGGCCTTGGTAACTTCTTGACCTGTTTTGTTTTTCATCTTTTAGCCCATAAGTATTTCGAAAAACCTTCGATAACCACGAATGTCTTCTTAGAGCCCTTACTTTGTTTGGAATATGTGTTAAATTCAGCCAAATCTGCTTGGCAGAGTTCATCAAAACCTCTAATTATTGAGCGCCTTCGTTTAGATTTTTTTCGTGCAGGTTTGTGCACTTCGTTGACGAGTTTTAATTTAGACATAGTACCAATTTATCAACAATTTCTATAAGATGATACAGTTTTTGTTCCAACGCTAGATAAGCGTTAGAGTTTCCTTTAAAAGCTTTCTGAACTGCTTGTAAACAAAAATCAAGATATCCTTTAATTATAACATCACCATCTTCTTCAGGGTCTGCAAACTGCGTCAAACGGTTTCCGTCCAAATTGAACCTTGCTGATAAATAGTATTGATTCTTGATGACATCTTGAGGATCTATTGGATTGGCAACATTGCCGAGTCTCTTATTTTCGATATCAAATTGCTCATTATCAATCGCTTTAAACTGAGGGGTTAATTTCTTGAATTGATGCTGGACGTCCAAATTTGTCAAGGGTCATTTTAGTTGTGATATGTCGACATCAATGCATTTGCATTGATACTGTTAAAAAATCGATTGTTTGGTTTTCCAATGTATCTATCTTTATACCGGGTGGTCGTAAAGGAAGGAATAAATTCAATATCTCGTAAAGCACAATTTTTTTCAAAAATCGCTCGGACCCGTCGATTTTATATTTTTCGGGCATATTTTACGAAAAAAATTTTATACAGGGTGTCTCAAAAAAGATTTGCTAAAAAATTTTTTTTTTCACATTGCAACCCAATATGTTTATTGCATTTTTGGATTACCCTTACAATTCTAAACATTTGTCATGTAGCATGTGCTATACCTAAGTCCAAGCGTTTTGAAGTTATTCGCATTCAAAATTTAAAAATTGAAAAAAGATCATGAAGAAAACGAAAAATAAAATAATTTTTATAACGTTTTATTATATCGAAAACAAAGATTCGTAAACTTAAAAATAATTTTATTTCAGCAAATGTTCGAAATGTCCTCCGTTAGTCAACTAACGCGCGAAATGGTTCGAAAGCAGCAGGAATTTGTAGATCGATTAGGCTATTGTCAGTTGACTAACGGAGGACATTTCGAACATTTGCTGAAATAAAATTATTTTTAAGTTTACGAATCTTTGTTTTCGATATAATAAAACGTTATAAAAATTAAGCGAGTTGTACTGCACAATAGCATCATGAAGAATAAGACCATATGCAACGATTCCATTATGGAAAGTTGTTAGAGATTCCAATTCCAATTTGATGTCCACTGTTTATTTTTTTTAGGGATTCATTTTGTTTAGAGCCGTCCATTACAAATACTGGACATGATTTAAATTCGGAATAGTAGAATAATACGACTTTATCATCTTCACTATAGTAATCACGTCGGAATTTCAAAAAATTGTGATAGGCAGGTATGTATTGGTTAGCACTGAAGTTCAAATTCATTGCTTCATATGGATAATACTCCGAATTCAGATGTAGTTTAAGGTTTCTGATGTTAATGTAATCAAAATTTCCTGCCCTTGCTGACTTTGTGTACCTTTTGCTTTGTTGGAATGCAACAATTATCCAACATGGTTTGTCCAGTTGTGTTGACGTTTTTATTGGCAATATGTCTGAGGTTGCTTGTTTTAAAGCAGGTAATTCATATAACTCCCATTGACGAAATGGGACAATAATAATAGAATTTTTATTGATTCCTTGAAATAAGTTTCGCAGCATCACTAAGTGTTAAGTTCCATTGAATTTTATTTGAGGTTATTGCGGCATCAACTTCACCATAGTAGTAGACAGTTTTTATCGCTTCTAGATCGAATTAAAACCAACTCTTGGCTCATATTCTCGATTACCTGACGATAATCCTCCATTATAGCAAATATGTGGTTCAATGGGATGCATACTGTAAAAGATTTTTCTCCATTTTGCCCAACGAATTCTACTTGTAATGGTTCTTTATTCTTTGGTGACCATCCCAAATGGCTTAGTGCTTTGCTTTTGCTTACCGTATAAGCAATGTATCCCTTAAGCGTAGATGACATACCTGGATTTCTGCAAACATCCACTCTCTGACCACCTAACTCATAACGAATTTCTTCGGAAAGAAAGTGTGGGAAATTGTTGGTTAAGCTGCATGCTTTTCTTTCATCCTCTTTTTTGAGCTCAAGTTTACCTTCTATGTACATAAAACTATCATAAGTAGCCGTAATTAGATCTTGACTTTGAATTAAGATGCGTAGTTCTTCGGAAGGTCCATATTTAGAAGATTCATACGGAAGATAAGTGCGAATATCTGATTTAATTATAGCATCATCAAAATGTATGTTTTGAAAGACATTTAACGATTATGCCATTGTTTGTGAGAACTTTTAGACCAATTGACGTTAAAAAGTTTTTCTCTTCAGATGTTAACCTCAATGATGCTTGATGCCTAATGAATGTCTTACTGTAGGGATGATGTCTTTTACATGAATGTTTTAAGGATGGAATAGTTCCTTGATTAATTCTCAGACCCTTTTAGTTCTAAGCGTACAGTGAATGGTTCACTTTCACCAAAGTCTACTAATTCACCCTTTTGATTAGTCAAATTAATTGTTATATTACTAATAATGTCAGTGTTTACCTCTAAATATTGAGTATTGCTTGGAGTTTTATCTAGACGATAGCCTGGTGGAACTGAAACCTCAATCTCATGTAATACGTTAGCAGGTTTCCCGTTTCGACAAGATCCCTTTGTAATGTTGTACTCTACGTGTAGGTTAGTGTGTTTAAGTATTTCGATGTCTAACGCAGATGTATGTAAAATATTTGGTTCTAATATTTCAGACTCAAACCCTAGCATGCGACCAATGCAATTTTCTTTAGTAAAATCTATCTCAAATTAAGTTTATCTCACATTTAAGTGTATTGTTGTTTCCTCTAATGACAAACTTTTCTGGGGTATTTTAGATTTTAGATAATCGCTAATTTCATCATATGCACGGTGTGGAATATTAATCACTTGCAAATGAGATGTATTTGTTCTAAAATAAAATCTATCGTTGACTGTATAAATGTTTCTAACGCTGTTGCAGCCGTAAAATCCAACCAATCCAATAACGTATTTCTTCCCGAAATCTAGCTCTATCTTCTAAACTGAATGTTATTGACATAACTGATAAAATTTGGTATTGTGCTGATTATTTATATAAAAATTGTGAGCATAGGTGTCCGCAAATAATTGTGTTAAACTCTTGATCTTGGTTATAATTATAATATATTTTACACCCCCGAAAGTAGTTAATCATTTCGATTGGCGGTCGAAGATTACCGAAACTACCGTAATACCATTCCTTTTTACCACGCTTTTTGTAAGAAACCTAATGTGTATCTGGTCCTCTTTGGCTATCTATGTTAATAATTCCAGATTAATTTTTCCGTGGTAACTTAGGAATGCTATTTCTCATAAAAATATCCCTAAAGTAGGGTACATTTTTGGTGTATTTCTTTAAACCAATATCCGTTAACGGACTTTTAGGTAATCTATTCAGTTTTTTGGAAACGGTTTTAAGTATAACACACCACCACCAGATTTGTTTGATTTTAGGTACAATGTACCGCCTTTCTTATTCACGGAGCCCATAGCGATCGATTCCATCGTGTGATTATGGCGCGATTTTTATCATTTTTAGCATCATCGACTGCTTTAGCAATTCCTGGTCCACCACCAGCTAAAGCACCGATTGCATAATTTTCTCTTCGCTTTCATGGCGGCACTGACTGCTAAAGCTGCAGTTCATTCACCTAACATTGCGTTTGATGATTTAAAGCGTTCCCAAGCTTTTTTTTGTAAGATTTTATCCGCGTATGTCTATTATCTAAATCTCTGTAACTGATATAAAGTTTTCACTGAGCATCTAATTGATTAATACCGGGGTCAACGCGTGCGAGTGGTTTTTCTAACTTTGTACCTTTACATTTACCTTTATACCTAAATTGAGAAAAACAAATCATAGTTATTTCTTTATTTAGTAAATGATATGCATTAGATAAGCAGGACGATAATACAATATTTCCATTAATTATTCAGTGTTATGTGAATTAATAATATACATAGCATTTATAACATCATCAATGCCTTTATAAATGACATCATCACCACCACGGAATTCTTTCTCACGAAAACGACGGTAGTCAACAACTTGTATGAATTTTTCATAAAAACACACCAGATTGTAACATTCAATAAATTCCAATCTATAGCTTATTATATCATTTAAATTGAATAGTTCTTCTATACTATGTGAATTGAATGTGCAAGAATAGCAGTTATAGTTTTCTATCATAACAGTTTTCAAAATTCCTGTCATGTCCTTTAATCAATTTCCCATTTGTAATATATACCAAGATTGCTAAAGATATATTCATAATGTTGACATAGATTATATCTTCATCCTCGTTTACATTTCACTAATCAATTTTATTTTCAATTTCTTGGGATCGGAAAAATTTTAATTCTCTTAGGAGCTCATTCCATTCCTTCATATTCAGCACTATATTATTGCTTTGATCACAATTACCACACCCCATACGCACTACTGGTGTAAGCTTGAGGTACGTACTGTATCCAATTTCCATATGTTTTGCATGATAAGTATCGTTCGATAGTTTATAATAAATACAATCGATTCATTAGCTGCCTGTTTATACACTTCAGATAAATTATATGGCTGCCTGTCAGTGTTAGAAGAATAACCGTTATCATGTTTCTCTTTATTCTTACTGCTACTACTACCATCACTATTTTGACAGCACCAATATGTCTTAGCTTTATTTTATACCAATATTTATTATTTGTGATATTAATTCTTTTTTTGTTCAGAATAAAAATAATTATAAAATAATAATTTTATTTATGTATTTTAAAAAAACATACCTACCTAACGCAATTCCGTAAACAATACATAAGAGTAATAACTAATAATACAATTTATATTTATATAACATTCACACAACTTTGTGTTACAAAGTATAAAGTAAATCATAATTACACCAAACCCTATGATAGTTGCCTTCAGATTAAAAACGAATAACAATAATGGGTTTTGGATGCAATTATTAGAAATAAATTAGCCATACAGTAAGCATGTAGCGTTGTCGATACTCAGGTAGAAATAATTTCGCGTTAGGGTTTGGTGTCATGTAAGTTGCCTAAATTTACATTCGCCGATTAAAAATTTTTTTCAAAATATAAAATAGTTTTTTGTGTATTTACTGCATTACTATAATAGTTGAAAAAATATCTTTACGCACAGCTGTACAATTTTATTAATGAAACATATAACCGCAAAAATGTTGTTCATATCGCGTTTACCAACTGAGATACCTTTTAAATAAGTTTTGCTAATAGTGGTAATTATTTTCAAAATTCAGATGGTTGTCAAGAAAATATTTACGCACGGTTAATATGTATCATTTGACAAACAATATCCAGTGTTGAGGATTTCTTTAAACTTGAATGTAACTGTCTGAACCTAATAGAATGTTTGACAGCTTTACGGATCTTTATACGCGTTGTCCATATACCTCTTAATGCGTCACAGCAGTAAGATTATTAGCATTGCTGCTTATGTTAATATTGTAATTATTCTGATGTGAGATTCAAAGTTACCTGATTTTCAAAAGTTTAAAATGAAACGAGATACAAAGGAATTTTGAGTTTTCGGTACAATTTAATATTAGTGTTCATATTAAAATATTGTGGAACTATAAGCGGAGTCTAGTATAAACAATGCTATTTGGCATACTAGTTATGATTTTTTACCATTGAAACACCAAGTCTTATTGCAAAATTAAGTTTCGGGGGAACTGGGATGCAGAAGATCACTCTCTAGATTATCCCTTATTTCTTGTGAAAGTCCTAAAATTAACATATACACAAGACTCATAAAAGTTACAGTTATTATAATGAAGTTTCCAAAGATTACGGATATAAATACGCCGAAAAACGTCAGGTAATTTTCTGACATTCTTTTGAACGACTATTAAAAAACAGATTGAAATATGAAATTAAAAATGCACCGCTTTATAGAATACAATTGTAATGATGATCCATAACTAGTGTGTTTTACATGGGTTCCTAATAATGGTTAAAGAAAGTGGCTATACTTCCCTAAAAGAACCATAATTCAGTAGGTAAAAAAATGGATGCAAGCTGCAACGTTCAACATAAACATAAGTCATCGTTAAATCTTTGTTCCGAAATTAAAATTAAAAGGGCCTAACACTAAAAGGAGCACGTATAGTAGGTGGCGCGCCAACTTTGGCGAGCGCCGTCGTGCAAAAACAAAAAGTGCGTTTCTATTACATTGTTATAAAAAAATTAACAAACCTTGTTATAAAATAGTAGAATTTTTTTTATTATAACTTCTATCTTGGACACATTCGGTTTAGAATGTTTCAAGATAAAATCATACGAATACTTATCGAAGTGACCAAAACTGTTAATAGAAATTAATACAATTATTTTTAAAATAACATTAACAGTAATTTTAAATTTAAAAAATTTTCATAAATGCAAAAATTTTAAACAAAATTATTGGAACGTTGAACATATTTTAACAAAACTGGACTTTACGGGCTTTGTTGTTTGAAAGTTGTTGTATTGACGTTTCAATGACTAACTCTTGAATTAAATTAGATTCGATTGAAATAGTGGCAAGATTTTCCAATCGTTCTTGTACCATAGTAGAACGTAAATAGTTTTTAATTATTTTTAACTTGGAAAACGATCTTTCCGCTGTGGCTATGGAAACTGGCATTGTCAATAAAATTCGTAATGCCACAAAAATGTTTGGGTAAGAATAATGTAACTTATTGGTTACAATGTAATTTAGGGTAGTAATTGGCGAATAAGTGACACTTTTCTTAAAATTCTGCAAAAACTGCAATTCTTGCATAAGTTGTATCCCATTTATATCAAATTCATTTCGATGTTTATCGCTTAATATACCTTCAAGTTTTGTACAACACTCTAGAAGTTCCGGTTCAGAGTGACTGTTAAATTCCGAAATATTCCATAAAAATTTGAAAATTGCTGCAGGGGCAAATAACAGATCGAATCTGTCGTTACAAGGTGTTGTAGTAATATCTATCAAATTAAAAAAACAATGTACTTTAAATTTTAATTCTTCATTTTGTATTGGTTCATCGTCACTTTCGTAACTAAATTGTTTTGTAACTTTTCTTAAAACGCGTTCACCTTTAAATTTTGGATCGATATCTAATAAAATCGCGACTTTCCTAGCTTCTTCTAATAAATCATTAAAAACTGTTATTTGAACGACATTTTTTTTAAAATCAATTAAGTTACTTAAACCAGCACACGCTTGCACAAACTTAAAATTATGAGTTTGTAAAATGTTTGACACTATATTAACTTTGCATAATATATTAAACCATCAAATCATCATGCATACAAATTGTAATTTTTTTAACTTTTTAGCAAGTTCTTTACAGCATTATCAAAATTTTGCACAGAAGTAATTTCAAAAATAGCATCGTATATTTCGCTTAGTTGATACTTTAAAGGTGTTATAGCATCAATTCGATTAGACCATCTGTGATCTAACAACGGCTTTAAAGCCAAATTTGACATACAGTGAGCGGCTAAATTATGGAATAAATTCAATAATTCTTAAATCGGCAACTTCAGAGAAAAATCCCGATACCAGTCGATTTTTATTTTTAGACGCGCGGTTGTTCAGGTTATTAATTTATTTTTGACGTTACCTATGTAAGCGTGATGACGTCATTGATGATTTTCTTTAATGGAAAGGGTAGGTGTTGCAATGGAACTTTTGAGAGATCTTTTAATTATGTAATCAGTGGTAGCAATAGTTTTGAGTATTTCCGTTACGTATGCAGGGTGATTCAACATTATTGTTGTTCTATAAAAATACAAGCGAACTAAAAAAGACAACTATTCCAAATTTGGTATGTAGACATATTAGGTCATGATCTATCGTTTAAAACTATTTTCAGAAGTGCAACGTTGCCATTTCTACCAGAAACCCAAGGCAACTTTGAAAATTCAAATTGAATACCCTGTATGTTATTGCATTTTTGGATTCTGCATAATATTCTAAGCAACTTTTGTTAATATTTCCCTATATCCGTCTCTAAGCGTTACATAAATGACCTCTAAAGTAAAATAATAATCTGACCAACCGCACACTTAAAAATGAAAATCGACTGGTTTCGGAATTTTTTTCTGATTTTATTTGGTTTGAAAGTTCTGTCATAATAATCTCTGGAAAAAAACGTCTAAGAATAAAAATACACGGGTATCGGGATTTTTCTCTGAAGTTGCCGATCTAAGAATTATTGAATTTATTCCATAATTTAGCCGCTCACGGTATGTTTTTTTAAACATCGCCCATCGATGGGTCGTAGCAGAGAAAAAGTTATTAAGTTCTTGAACTATAGAAAAAAAATTACAAATAATGTATTTAACTTTGCGCCATCGTTAACGACAAGGTTTAAACTTGTAACAACCTTTTTTTTTGTGGTTGTATTAAAAAGTACATTAATTTAAGAATCGTTCAGTTATTTGGCGTAATATTAGAAAAGTTTTAATTATTAAAATGTAGAATTGAGAAAGGCAATTTAATTTGAATTTCCTAGAACATATCTTTTGGGTGTAATATTACATAAATAGTTATAGTTCCCTTTCTTAAAAAATTGGATTTATATTATTGTATCCGCGCAACGCGTGAAAACGTTTAGGGCGAAATACTCATTTGAGTTATTCTGAAAGCTTTTTTTTTTAATTCACTTAATGCTGAATGTTACAGCAGTAAGCATGGTTTTTACCTAATTATTTTATATTTTGTGCCATCAGATTGTGATGGTAAGTTATTTTCTAATTCATTACATTTAAAACTAAAGCATTTGTTTGTTTTTTTAGGCACTTAGTTTGCACTTATTTGCACTCCTACTTCATTTATTTGCACTCATATTTGACTTATATTTTACTTATATTTTACTCATTTTTTTAATGCATACTTTTATATGGCATTTTTATAATAATTATCTTTAATGGCACTTATAAGTCAATATTTTACTATTCTATTATTTTAAATGGCAATTTTTACTTTAATTAAATTTTACAACGCAAGTTCTACATACTTTTATAAATAAATTTGGCGAATTAAGCTTCAAAGAAACTCAATAAAGTTATGGATACAATATATTAAGGATAAACAAGCAAGACATTGACCTCACCAAGTTCACCATTCTGCTTCATAGTTACCAGTTATAGTTTATGGACAGAACCGTTCAAAGGTAATGTTTTTATATAATTTTAGAATAGTGTAAGACTTCTGATTTTTTTTACCTTTTCAATCAGATATTGAATAAACTTAAGTATGTCATGTTATTTTATTTTCATTTTGATTAATGTTGTATTATTACTAACAAACTTGGTTTAGCTGTTCCAATAACGTAACGTATATTTAAAAATAGCTTGGCGCCCGAAGTATCATTTTATTGTTTTTATTTATATTACATATTTTTCTTATTAATTAAGTATAAGTGAAAATAACTAATCAGATGGGAAGCAAGTAGTATTTCAGGTATGTTAATTAAACTCAGTATATTAGAACTCTCCCTATCTTCATCTTCCGATTGAGCCGACGGCAGTAGCGATTATTATTTGGTAATTTGTTATATTAATTAAAATCATTCGATCAATTACAAATTGTTTATTACATCATCGCTTTTGTTTTAATATTATAAGTTGGCCCAGTTTTAGTGTTTATACACTTGGAGCCGCTTTTAATGTTACAAACTATGGTTACAACAGGGTACAAAGAATGCTCTTGGATGAAGCGTTCTTCAATACTAATTCCCGAATCGTTTAAATTGACGAATCTGATACATACTGAAATCTGTTCTTGGTGGCTGACATCTGGCGTACAGTCGAGGATGGTAGCAAAATAATTATCTTTTTTCGCCATATTTAAAATTTTAGATCCAACGTCACTTCCTAATAAAGTTATAACTTCGTTTTGGATTTTATCCCAAAGATAATAACGCATATTTTTGAGTGCTTTCATTTGAGACCCGTTGACATGTTCAGACATAATAGGATCGAATTTTGCGATCGTTTTGATCCATTTCAAAAAGTTGCCATTATTTTTTTCATAAAACTTATTAGTAGTACCTCGGAAGGCTAAGCTCTGTTCAGCCAAAGATTTAACCGTATAAAAAATACGCTCAATAATGGCATGCCAATATTTTGATTATATATTGAATATCGTTTGTGCTTCTGAATCTATAGTTTTATTCTTTTTCATTCGATTTAAAAGATCTGTCAAATTCTGAAAATGTAACTTACTTTTTTCGTGGTAACTTAAATGATGCCAATCATTAAACCCGTTATCGTTACTTAATTTTATAGTTTTCGCAGAATTTGCAACAATAAAGATTTTGCAATAAAAACAATATACAGAATTCTTTGCTTTAGAATACAACAACCATTCTCGTTTAAATTAACTTTAATTATGTAAAATTCTAGTAATATACGTGTCAGAGAACTTACGCCCTGATTTGTCTTTAGGATAAATCTGATTTTTAATCTGACAACGATCTGGTATATTATCTACTAATAATAGTTCAATAAACTCAGAAATTGGCATAAATTTCTCTTCACCGTCATCAAGTTTATAATCTTTGCTGGATGTTGATTGTAGCTTAATATTGATACTGCCTTCAAATTCGTTCTCCAGCAGTTCTTCATCAGTAGTTGAGAATACTGTAGGAATCAAGAAATCGGACACAATTTGGCTGATACTTGGTTCAGTTTCTAATTCCGCCGTTGATGTAGTCTTTGTTTTCTTGAGAAATGGATGGTTTATGAAAAAAACATTGTTTTTTACTGCACTAGTTTTCTTCTCGTTTTCGTCTGTTTAACCCTGCTGTTACCTTCGGGTCTATATAACCCAAAATCAAATTGTTGTTTAGATAACTTTTTTGTTTATTAATATCTAAACTTCGTAGTTAATGACTTTGTTTCTAATCCATTGTAGAATGAGGTGGCTTGTTTGTTTTAATAATTTTTTTTTCCTTATTTTTTTAAACATGATTGTTACATTGATGTTCCTCGGGTCATTAGGACCCGAGGCTGTAATACATTATTAGGACGTATAAATTTGTATTTCCAACTATTTTATATTGAAATTTGAGGATAGACAATATGCATATCATCACATGCTTGTTCAAATGTACCTACATATGCGAGTTACTACAGCATTTTCGGCAGGTCTGTAGCCGCGTGTCTAAGTCGAAACAGGAACAGACTTGCAACTTGCAGCAGGTATAAATATCATATCGCAGTATGAAACCGACAGTTTTGTTTGTTACGTTGCAGAGTAAAGTGCGGTTTGTTGTACGTACTACTAGTTATTCTAAAGTGCTGAAATAACAATAATGACAAAAAAATATCTTAGTGGTGAAGACTTAGAAAAACTTATTCATAATTTGAGTGAAATTAGTGACTTCTGAAGAGGAAGATCATATCAGTGAAGATAGTGATTATGAACAGTCAGACGATGATTTTTTCGACGATGCTGGACGGACAAATCCTATGCAATTGATACCACCTGCTCAATCGGTTCAATCTAAAGATAATGCCATAACTTGGATGTTAGATCCATTTCCTCAATCAAGGCGTGCAACTAGTGCAAATATCATAAAAATCGCTCCAGGTCCAGCTAGATACAACAATGCACGAGTCCAGGATGTAAAATCTATATTTCAGCTATTTTTCAATATTTATCTGGAAAATATAAGTTTGAAAATGACTAACATCGAAGGTCGTAGAGTGTATGGTGACAAGTGGCAAGAATTAGATGACATTACGTTGCAGGCGTACATAGGTTTGTTACTATTAGGAGGAGTTTACAGATCGCATGATGAATCTACCAGAAGTTTGTAGAATGCATAAACAGGCAGACCTCTTTTTCGCGCAACAATGTCGTTGAAACGATTTTATTATATATCACGCGTGTTACGGTTTGATAATAGAGAAGATGGTCAAGAAAGAAGGCTACGGGATAAGTTGGCCACTATTAGAGAATTTTGGGATAAATGGGCTGAAATACTGCCAAAATTATACAATCCTGGACAAAACGTAACTATGGACGAGCAGCTGGTTGCATTTAGAGGTCGTTGTCCATTCAATTAGTATATATCAAGCAAGCCAGCAAAATATGGTATCAAAATATGCACGCTTTGTGATAGTGCAAGTTCTTATGCTTTAGAAGTTCAAGTATATACGGGAAAACCACTTGGGGGAAAACCCGAGAAGGATCAGGGGCTGAGAGTAGTTTTTGACCTTACTTATGGACTAAGAGGTCAGAATGTAACTTGTACAATTTCTTTACATCGTATAAATTGGGTCAAATGCTTCTCAAAAGAAATCTTACTATGTTAGGGATTGTCAGGAAAAGCCAGCCTGAGCTACCTATCATGGAAGTAAATAACGTTGTGCATAGTTCCAAATTTTATTTTACTAAAGATACCGCAGTTGTGTCTTATATTTCAAAAAAATACAAGAAGGTCATTCTAATGAGTACGTTTCATAACCAGAAACAAATAAGTGACAGTGAAGACAAAAACCACAAATTATACTTGATTATAATTCTTCAAAAGGAGCAGTTGATACATTAGATCAGCTAATCGGTGCATACACATGCAAACGAAAAACAAATCGATGGCCCATAATCTTATTTTACCACATTTTAGATACCAGTGCCTATAATGCTTTCGTCTTATGGCGCGAAAGAAATCCAGACTGGAATAAAAATGTTTTGTTCAAAAGAAGACTGTTTTTGGAACAACTGGGCAAACAATTGGTAATTCTTTATATTTTGTCC
This sequence comes from Vesta saturnalis, assembly GCA_036346205.1. Taxonomy (NCBI): domain Eukaryota; kingdom Metazoa; phylum Arthropoda; class Insecta; order Coleoptera; family Lampyridae; genus Vesta; species Vesta saturnalis. Next base: position 2,272,173 of record JARFJB010000360.1, on the reverse strand, counting down.
AGAAAACATCTTCCCCGTAATGAACAAGCAGCTGCAATTGTAACAGCTATTCAACAACCATTGATGGAAAATTCTACCGCTCCTCTTCCTGAAACTAGCAACAAAAACAAACGAGCACGCTGCAAATTTTGCCATTCTAAGTGTGATAACAAAACTAATATGACCTGCATTAAGTGTAAAAAATATTTGTGTAAAGAACACGTGACCTATTATTGTCCCGACGCACGGTAAGAAGTAGTGGATCATATCAATTATTAGACATTTTTTATTCAGTTTTCTTTTTTTTATTTAAATTTGGTTGAATTTATGTAAGTTTCACGTTTCATATAAAAAACATTGCATTAGAGAAATCAAGTTAATAAATGTATAAAATTTGTTGTTATTTTGGTTATAATTCATATTTCAGGAGTTCGGGTCATTATGACCCGAAGTAGCACAAGTGTACAGTCTTGTCGAGGAGAACAGCAAGCAGAGTTAATAAGTTTTCATATCCGGAAAGTTTCTTTTTCCTCTTTAGATATCTATATATAAATCCAAATTAATTCGCTTCATATTTTATTAATTGCAAAAATCATTCAGTCGTGAAAATTAATAAAAAAGAAAACAGTTTAAATTTTTAAATATTCCTGAGGATGCGGAAAAGCTTTAAAGTAGTTTCTTTAACCCTTTCGAGACTCCTGGTACACCGTATGTACCATCAAATATTTTGCAAGGCTAAGCGCTTTGAATCACGTTTAATTTGGTTTACATCGACACCACGCAGTCCAGTAGTGTCTTCGGAAATCGTAGACAAAGTTACGCGGTTGCGCCAATTCACAGCGCGATTCGGTGCCATCTTGTTTGCCCAGTTTACTAAAGTACGTTGCAGGAGAAACATATTTTGCATCTATTTTGATTGAAATTGTTAGTAAAATTATTTTGACTATTTCAAAATGTTGGTTGTTTATAGCTTTATACGGTAAGTACAATAAGAGTTTATAATTTATAATGCTTTTTTATAATTCGAAAATTATTCATAAAATTGACTAAATGGTACATATATGAACCATCAGTCCTATAGAGTGGTACACTTGTGTACCATCAGTCTGAAATTGGTCGGTATGTGTACTAGTCGGGGGATGTTATAATAATTAATTATTGATATTATTTTCAGGCATGAATAAAAAGAGGCCATTGAACGAAGAGGCGCTAGAGAGGTTAGGGAACATTTGTTTAGCGAGTCTGACGGAAGTGATGATCTATTCGAACCTTCCGATGAATACGAAACGGATGATGAAGGTGAGAAAGAAAATAACCAAAGTGAAGTAGTTGAAAATGAGTGTCCAAACATAAATTTAGCTCACTCTAGTTCATTTGTGTTATGGGCGAAGCCAACAAATAATTTCATACCTAAAAAACAAATTTCTAATGAACGAAGTTGTTCATTAGCGTTAGCTAGATATACCAATCAATTTGACTCCATATGAAAGCTTCAAAAAAGTATTTCCATCATCATTACATATGTACATTTCTCAGTGCACGAATGAAAGAATTGAAATTTATAAACAATCAAATAAGAGTGCTCGTTTGAAAGAAACAGACAGAGGTGAAATTCAAGTTGTGCTTGGTTGTATAATGATCATGTGCTATAATCGTGTTCCTCAAATAAGTGACTACTGGTCTACTCATCTTTCGTTGGGCAATAGATCTATACAAAGTGCAATATCCAGAGATAGATTCAAGCTTATTTCTTCAAAAATGTATTTTGCGTCACCGACTAAAGCAAACAATGCGCCCAAAACATACTACATTGATGATATAGTTCAGTGTTTGAAAGGTACATTTCAAAAATACCGCCAGGATAGTAGTCTCCAAAGCATTGGTGAATCTGTGACAAACTTCAAAGGACGTTCGTCATTCAAACAATGCATGCCACTAAAACCAGTAAAGCGAGGAATCAAGTTGTGGTTGAGATCCGATTCCTGTACGGGATATACGTATGATTTTAATATTTATACCGGACGAGAGACAGAACGTCTAGATGAAACTCTTGGCGAACGAGTAGTAAATAAACTCGTCTCAACTGCAAAGGTAAAGGAAATTACCTTCTGTTTTGATCGTTTTTTTACTTCGGTCAATTTACTACATAATATAGATTACGCCGCAGTTGGAACTTGCAACCAAAATAGAAAAACTTTCCGAAAATAAAGGAGAAATTGAAAAGAGGTGAATATGTTTTTAAATGCACTGAAGATGGCCTGATGTATGTGAAATGGCAGGATACAAAAGAGGTACTTCTTTTGACTAATTGCCATAAGGCGAACGTGGTAACTGTTACTAAAACAGAGAAAGATGGATCCAAAATCGATATTCCTTGTCCGGAAATGGTTGCTACATATAGACAAATTATGGGAGGGGTAGATCTAGCAGATCATATGATGGGAATATATGAGTTAGATGGAAAATCCAACAAGTGGTGGAAAAAAGTATTCTTCCGTCTGTTTAGGATGAGCATCGTAAATGCTTAGATTATCTATAGAGAAAAGATCGACAAAAAAAACTACCATTTATTCAGTTCCTAGTACCATTAGCTGAAGAAATGATAGCCGAAGGAACAAAAGTAGCGTCCATACGGCGTTTGTCAAAGATAGGTAGGCCATCTAAAGACAGAGACTGGAAAGTGTACCTTTACATCTACCAGTAGAAGGTGCTACTAGAAGAAGATGTAAAAGGTGCGCTGAAAATAAAATTCAACGCCGTACGAAGACAACTTGCCAGGAATGTGATGTTCCCCTTTGCTCAAAATGTTTTGCAAATTATCATAAATAAAATTATTTTTGTTCTTATACATAATATAGAGATTTAATATTTTATATATTTTTTTTCTATGGGACTGATGGTACACATAAATATCACAACAGAAGACTGCTGGTAACCCCTGCTGTTTTTTTTACAATTTTTTTGATAAAACCGATACCTTTGGTCTTAAAAAAAACTTAAACTTAAAAAAAATGTATTAGAAACAGTTACTTTTCCACCAAATTCATTGCAAAACTTATTTAACTTACCTTAGATAGAAGATTTCAAACATCCAACTCAAACTAATAACTAACTAAGTAATACACAATTAATCGAACACAAAATTTACTAGGTAAATAAATATCACCATTAAAATTATTTATTATTTATGTAGAACGTCGAAATACAAGTTACAGAACGCAAGTTACAACACGAATAATTGCAGACTCGTGAAAATACGAGTTGAAACGCAGCAACACAAATGAATAAGCTTTTGTCATGAATAAAGAATGATTTATCTGTGTTTATTATTATTTTTTTTAACAAAATAAAATTCACTGAAATTGCACGCAGAGAACTGTAATTATTACAAAATAATAAATAATTACTACTATTTTCGTTTTCAAAAGACGGGAACACAATTATATTTTTTTGCATTGTTAAAAACCGGCGGCATCCACGGCGCACTTGTGCAACGCACTAGTTGCCCATGTGGACGGCACGGGCTTGCGTATAGTAAAGTGCTCACCAAAGGCAGTGGTTAAATGTGCAATCTTAGGAAATTTCAAATCTAATGAGGTAAAAATAACTTTAAAGTAAAAAGAAGAAACAGGGTGGAATATGTATGGGAAGAATTTTATGCGGTCAACTAATTAAACAAAAACACGAATGACGCATATTAGATAGGGTATCATTTTCAGTGTAACATAAATAAATGAGTCTACGTGAACATTACCACTGGTTACGAACGATCTACAAAGTATTTTATACCCAATATTAAAAATCAAGTTTAACACTTTATGTACGTAACAACTTTTAAGGGAATGTGTAAACTTTAGCTAGCTGAAACGATAAAGACGCTTTTATATATGTCTTACACACTGTATTACTATCTCCTTACATAAACATTCGACGAGCGTAACAAAAAAAATAATGCTATTTAACTGTTTCGTGTAACAAAAAAATTTTACGGTCAAGTTCAATTTAACGGGGTTAAATGCTAATGGGAATAAAGACGTGTCACAAAATTACAGTTTTGAATAACATAAACTAAATTGCATTTCTTTTTTTAGGAATTCGTGTATACGTAGACAGCAACAATAACAACAAAATAGCAAGGATAAGGTTTCTCAAAATTCTGGAAAAAGATCATATTCACAGCCATCAAAATAAATTTGAGGTTGCGCATTATATGTATTACCTATCAGCTAAAACAACCAATCCCAACGCTGTCTAGGGAGATGCTTTTATAAATAAAATGGGAAGGCATACATTATTTCAGCGCATTTGTAGGAAGCATAATTGTAGTATATTACATAACTAGCTATGGAAGTGGTAGATATCGCACGAACGGGAAGTTTCACGCGAGGGCGCTAGCCCGTGTGTGAGAATCCCGCGAGTGCAGAATAGACACTTTCGTGCGAACTTAATGTACTGTATTTTACGACCATGAAAAAAGACAGTTTCCTTAACGTTTTCTTGATCACAAATTAAACAATTACAAAATATACTTTATGTGAGTATGTAACGGGCGTTATTTCAAATAAAGAAAAAGAATTTGATTTTTTTACTCTGTCCTTAAAACAAAAAGTAATGTAAGTTGAAATGTTATTATGGAGGTTGCGTAGGTTTATCTTAAACTAAAGGAAGTGACTTTGTGAAACTAAAGGGAATTAAATTGCAAGTTGGACGTTATCTGCAGATACTTGCGCATTTTGTACGATAAGCATATATATTTGACCGTGAGATGAACGAATGTATGCAATCATAAGTCAGTCGAGGCTAAATACATGTAAAGTAAGGTCCTATGCGACTTCGGACCAAATTTCTTCAATAAAGCAAAAGTTAGTGAACTTTAGTGCGGTAGCAAGAATTTATCTACTTAGTGAAGGTGTTTGTATAAGTGCGACGAAATAGAGTGCTGCTAAAACAATTACAATGAAGTAATGACATGTAATTTCACAAACACAACATATCTCAACAACAATATTGGGAATTGACGTTACTTTTGCTTTCGTCGTTTAGTTTATATCAAGTTGCTTTCGACGTTATAACACCGCTCTAGTTGTTAACCATTAATGTAGTTTTAAAAGAAAAAAAAAGCAGTTCTTCATGTATTGTTAATGAGACGCTTTGCATAACGATGTTGGGAGCTTATATGTGAATATCGTTTCTACTTCTTTTTGATACTTTTTTTGTTACATAATCTGAAATAACAGTGAAAAAAAAACGATATTTTGGATATTTATTTTTATGGGTATATATTGAATTTTATATATATTAAGTAGAATTATATTTTTGTGTAGGATTGTTTGTTTTTTTTTGTGGTTTCATATTTTGCTGGAGATAACAAACTGGCCGGTAAAGTTTTTATGTTTAGTTGGGGGATTAAGTTTCTGTTTACTGATTAACTATAAAACTTTTATTTACTTCGGAAGTAAATGTATTAAACGTATAAAATTAAAACTGAAAGCTTGAATTCCTTGTCAAATTTATAACGAACTGTTAGAAGAGTAAACATATGTAATATGTTTTAAAGCCATTCTATTTGAACAAACCTGCTGGGACGTAAAATAACTGATAATTTGATACTCAGATATTAATTTATTTTTATGATTATAAATTTAAACTTAGTAAAAGGAAAGTTTTTCTAAAACCTTTCCCAGATTAGCCCTATTACCCTGAGCTAGACCAGTAATAAAAATAGTACGAAAGGTAAATCCAAGCATACTACCTGGAAAATTGGAAACAAAGAAGTATCGAATCTTACCAGGAACCTGAATGTTTGTAACAATTGTAGCTTTCGTTGCAAGTATCAATAAGCGTAGTGGCTTTGATCGTGACAACCGGTAATTGCTACGGTAACTGCGAAAGTACACGAGTTTTTTACTTTTGTATTGAGTACAATAACAAATGAAACGGACTAGTTGCGAAAGTATTATTTTCTGTACGGTTAATTGTGCGATATGAAACAACTTTACACGCTTTTATTTTACTCAGGCTGTTTGTTGTATGCGTCAAAATTAGTAATCGATTTTCGACCATTTTACAAGTCCAATCTACTTAAAACTCTTCAAAATTATGTAGGTATTCCCGATGACAATATAATCTTTTAGCATTTACGATTCATACAAATGCTTAAATAAACTATAATTAACATAAATTTCAATGGTTTACATAACAGTTTCAATGTCAAACTGGCAGAGCACTTCTGGTCTAATGCTTAAATTATCGCATGCCACACGGTCGGTGCCGGTTCGATTCCCGGCCACTGCAATGTTTTTTTAACTATCAATAAGCTTCAGTTTGACATTGTTGACCGTACAAATTACTTCATTTTTTACATGCTTTTTTTATAAATTAGATTATAACTAATTATTTAACAAAAAAATAGGTGTATCATGGAAAAAACTTTATTTACGCGTAGAAAGTGCACAAAAGAAAATAATTTTCTTTGTACCAATGTGATCAAATCTTTGCACTAAAATAAAAGCATGGGGCGCTCATATTATAAACATGTGACTGAAAGAAATGAATTATTTTTAGTCGTAAATATTTTGATCACATTTTTATGCAAAGAAAAAAAATATTTCCTCCTTTTTACGCGTAATAGAAGTGTGCTTTTTAAGAAATTTTATTCTTCAGTAGTATTATTGAGTATTAGTATGTCATCATTATTATTAACGTTAGTTTAATGTATTACTTTTTGTATAGATTATAGTAAAGCCTATTTCTGAAACTGGGCTACCAAGTATTCCCTTATCTTAAATTAAAGATAACGACACGTGTTTATTGGTAAGTATTTGGGATTTATTGGATAAATGTAAGCTTTTCTGTTGTACCGAGCTAGTGAAGTTGTGGTAACACAATCTGCTTAGCATTCTGGAAGTCATGGGTTTGATTCCCGTTACGGTCTACCCTGCATTTGGTTTTTTCAGGGGGTTTTCCTCATACACACACGGCGGCATGGTCACTACATATGCACACTTCATGTGTGGCTATTTAGGCGAATGATGGGGTAGTATCTTCTTTCTCATCACCCTAACTCCGATCCTTATGATCCTACCATGACCGTACCTATCCTTGCCATGCATACGTACATAATGTTTTTATGTTGGGAATCCATGATTGTGGCTGAAGGAGCTTGGAAAGCCGAAGTAGCCCGCCCTTCCCCTTGGGGAGGAATAAAACTCGTAACCTCCCTTTTACTTTGTATACGAACATATTAAGCAAATTTGAGGTGAGTGATCAGTTTGCATGCAAACTGACGTTATGCTATGCAAAATCTGAATTCATGTGCCTCCTTAGTGACGATTAAATCCAACGATTTAGTACTATAGTGAGAGTACGTGAGTATTAGTTTATAGCTTAATGTAAGAAACATGACGCAACCTACCAAACTATTTCGGGAACGTTTATTTTGTCTGAAGGCTGATGTTCTAGTGTACATTTTCTGTAGCAGTTAATTTGGCATTCAACGTGGGAATGTTACTTTTGTTAGCATTAGACAAGCCAGTAAAATTTAAATTTCGTAAAAATTCTAAAAGGAGTAAAAACTTAATTCAGGTAGTTTTATGTAAATAAACACGACACATCCCACTACACTATGTCGAGAACATGCAATTTGTCTAGGCTGATGCTTTAGTGCACATTACGTCCGTGGCAGGTAATTTGGGCATATTTTTTGTTGGCGTTAGACAAGCCAGTAACATTAAGATTTTGGAAAATATTTAACTCTAGTAAAAATTTAATTTAGGTCTCTTCGAACTTCGAATTGTTAAAGATCTCAAAAGTAAACATTTTCTCTGAAAACAGATAGAGGCAACCAAATGGTCATTTAAAAGAAAAGAGGATTATTCCTAATGGTTGTCTTGTAAATTGAATCATTTTTATATCAACAGTCCAACATTAATGCCTTAAACTTGCAGAAAATAACGTTTCATCTCAGTCGACGTTTATTCATTGTTTACGAGTGTGTCAATAATTAAACTTTAGTTTATTTAGAGAGTGTTTTGAAACCAAACCATTTGGACGATGCAGAAGTCGAAACATTATTTAAATCAACAGAATGGTGTATGAAACATGCCTTTTTCAGAATTAACTAGAACATGTTACGACAATGGGTAAGAGCTTATCTCCGTTTGTGGCCAATACCGTATGCATTACACACTCACTTTCGTTGTGGAAGCTTTACAAACTTACCCTGATCGGACATTATTTCAGGTTTGGAGTCCTGTTTGCTATGAAGTCTGCGAGCTGTGGCACCCTGTCAGTTTGCTTGTTTCCTTAAGTTAGTTTTTTAATCCGTCACGAGTATGTATTTTTCAAAGTAAAAGGTGTATAGAATATCTGTTGAGACAAATATTTGTTGATGAATTCCTTAGAAAGATTGGATAGTGGAAAATTATTTTCATTCACTTGACAGAACTTTGTGTTTACAAATTTATAATGATGCTGAAGTTTTTTAAAAATTTTTGTAAAAAAATTGCTTCGTTCCCTGGTTGGTTTATGTGTGCACAAAGTTATTGAGGTTTCCTGTGGTTTAGAGCTAGAAGTATTTTTTGTGCACCACTGTAATTGTTGGTTTCCAGTTTACTTAAGGTAGTATCAACTTAAGTTGTGGGATAGCGAGTTTTTCGGACTTAGCGGTTATATTTGGAGTGGTGCCATATCGTCAGTTTAAACATTCCCATCGAATTCTACATCACAGATCATTAAAGTGGTGTTCTTGATAGGTTGATAAAATACGGCTCTAGCAAAATCGTTAGGGAGGGGCCTTCTTCATATAGCTTATGTTGGAATTTTACGATGTAAAGATGCAATTGACTGTATCGAGAAAGGTTGAATCAATTACTTATGTGAGCAAACACTTGGAAATCCTATTTTATGTGAACACGGTAAATCGTGCTCATGACGTTATCTTGTCATCGTGTGACATCCGAGAGCCCTTTGTACTAAAGTTATTCAATTAAACACCATCTTTGGACTGTAAAAAATATATTCGGAAATAGATTTATAAAAAGTCACCTCTTAAACTAAGGCACATGTCCCACTGCTTCACCAACCGATTTACTCCTTGCTCGTACAACTCTCGTGGCTGTTGGTTCAAGAATTCCTTGACTGTGTTTTGTATTTCAGCGTCCGATTCAAAGTGTCCACCTCTCAATACCTTTTTAAGTAGGCCAAAGGTATGGAAATCGCTAGGCGATAAATCTGGATTGTGGGGTGGATGTTTTAAAAGCCTTCATTGTGTTCTTTGCCAATTTTCTTTCACTTCGTTTGAGACATGAGGCCACGCGTTGTCGTGTAGCAAAATTACACCATTGGAAAGCTTTCCTCTCATTGCTTATAACGAACTGTTAGAAGAGTAAACATATGTAATATGTTTTAAAGCGATTCTATTTGAACAAACCTGCTGGGACGTAAAATAACTGATAATTTGATACTCAGATATTAATTTATTTTTATGATTATAAATTTAAACTTAGTAAAAGGAAAGTTTTTCTAAAACCTTTCCCAGATTAGCCCTATTACCCTGAGCTAGACCAGTAATAAAAATAGTACGAAAGGTAAATCCAAGCATACTACCTGGAAAATTGGAAACAAAGAAGTATCGAATCTTACCAGGAACCTGAATGTTTGTAACAATTGTAGCTTTCGTTGCAAGTATCAATAAGCGTAGTGGCTTTGATCGTGACAACCGGTAATTGCTACGGTAACTGCGAAAGTACACGAGTTTTTTTTACTTTCGTATTGAGTACAATAACAAAATGAAACGGGCTAGTCTGCGAAAGTATTATTTTCTGTACGGTTAATTGTGCGATATGAAAACAACTTTACACGCTTTTATTTTACTCAGGCTGTTTGTTGTATGCGTCAAAATTAGTAATCGAATTTTCGACCATTTCTACAAGTCCAATCTACTTAAAACTCTTCAAAATTATGTAGGTATTCCCGATGACAATATAATCTTTTAGCATTTACGATTCATACAAATGCTTAAATAAACTATAATTAACATAAATTTCAATGGTTTACATAACAGTTTCAATGTCAAACTGGCAGAGCACTTCTGGTCTAATGCTTAAATTATCGCATGCCACACGGTCGGTGCCGGTTCGATTCCCGGCCACTGCAATGTTTTTTTAACTATCAATAAGCTTCAGTTTGACATTGTTGACCGTACAAATTACTTCATTTTTTACATGCTTTTTTTATAAATTAGATTATAACTAATTATTTAACAAAAAAATAGGTGTATCATGGAAAAAACTTTATTTACGCATAGAAAGTGCACTTTCTTTGCGACTAAAAATAAAAGCATGGGGCGCTCATATTATAAACATGTGACTGAAAGAAATGAATTATTTTTAGTCGTAAATATTTTTGATCACATTTTTATGCAAAGAAAAAAAATATTTCCTCCTTTTTACGCGTAATAGAAGTGTGCTTTTTAAGAAATTTTATTCTTCAGTAGTATTATTGAGTATTAGTATGTCATCATTATTATTAACGTTAGTTTAATGTATTACTTTTTGTATAGATTATAGTAAAGCCTATTTCTGAAACTGGGCTACCAAGTATTCCCTTATCTTAAATTAAAGATAACGACACGTGTTTATTGGTAAGTATTTGGGATTTATTGGATAAATGTAAGCTTTTCTGTTGTACCGAGCTAGTGAAGTTGTGGTAACACAATCTGCTTAGCATTCTGGAAGTCATGGGTTTGATTCCCGTTACGGTCTACCCTGCATTTGGTTTTTTCAGGGGGTTTTCCTCATACACACACGGCGGCATGGTCACTACATATGCACACTTCATGTGTGGCTATTTAGGCGAATGATGGGGTAGTATCTTCTTTCTCATCACCCTAACTCCGATCCTTATGATCCTACCATGACCGTACCTATCCTTGCCATGCATACGTACATAATGTTTTTATGTTGGGAATCCATGATTGTGGCTGAAGGAGCTTGGAAAGCCGAAGTAGCCCGCCCTTCCCCTTGGGGAGGGAATAAAACTCGTAACCTCCCTTTTACTTTGTATACGAACATATTAAGCAAATTTGGAGGTGAGTGATCAGTTTGCATACAAACTGACGTTATGCTATGCAAAATCTGAATTCATGTGCCTCCTTAGTGACGATTAAATCCAACGATTTAGTACTATAGTGAGAGTACGTGAGTATTAGTTTATAGCTTAATGTAAGAAACATGACGCAACCTACCAAACTATTTCGGGAACGTTTATTTTGTCTGAAGGCTGATGTTCTAGTGTACATTTTCTGTAGCAGTTAATTTGGCATTCAACGTGGGGAATGTTACTTTTGTTAGCATTAGACAAGCCAGTAAAATTTAAATTTCGTAAAAATTCTAAAAGGAGTAAAAACTTAATTCAGGTAGTTTTATGTAAATAAACACGACACATCCCACTACACTATGTCGAGAACATGCAATTTGTCTAGGCTGATGCTTTAGTGCACATTACGTCCGTGGCAGGTAATTTGGGCATATTTTTTGTTGGCGTTAGACAAGCCAGTAACATTAAGATTTTGGAAAATATTTAACTCTAGTAAAAATTTAATTTAGGTCTCTTCGAACTTCGAATTGTTAAAGATCTCAAAAGTAAACATTTTCTCTGAAAACAGATAGAGGCAACCAAATGGTCATTTAAAAGAAAAGAGGATTATTCCTAATGGTTGTCTTGTAAATTGAATCATTTTTATATCAACAGTCCAACATTAATGCCTTAAACTTGCAGAAAATAACGTTTCATCTCAGTCGACGTTTATTCATTGTTTACGAGTGTGTCAATAATTAAACTTTAGTTTATTTAGAGAGTGTTTTGAAACCAAACCATTTGGACGATGCAGAAGTCGAAACATTACTTAAATCAACAGAATAGTGTATGAAACATGCCTTTTTCAGAATTAACTAGAACGTGTTACGGCAATGGGTAAGAGCTTATCTCCGTTTGTGGCCAATACCGTATGCATTACACACTCACTTTCGTTGTGGAAGCTTTACAAACTTACCCTGATCGGACATTATTTCAGGTTTGGAGTCCTGTTTGCTATGAAGTCTGCGAGCTGTGGCACCCTGTCAGTTTGCTTGTTTCCTTAAGTTAGTTTTTAATGCGTCACGAGTATGTAATTTTCAAAGTAAAAGGTGTATAGA
>JARFJB010000360.1:2222500-2257500 GCA_036346205.1 Vesta saturnalis | reverse complement strand
AATAATACTGTGTGAAATTTTGTAAAGGCTGCTTTTTGGTCTAAGTAATGATTGCAATGGAATGTTTTGATGATTAGCTTGTTTATTAATTCTGGTGTACATGGATTGAGTCGTACATAGTGATTTGTATAAGTAGCTTTGATTTGGTGTATTATTTTGTTGATTATCTTGTGAGTTACGCAATAATGTTGCTGATCTTATATCGGTGCTGTAGTGAGTTGGTCGCAGTTTTAGTGTGAATCACTTTTGGCATTAAGTGATAGGCTGTGTGTGGAATCGTGTAACGAGTTTCTTGTAATGCTGCTTGTATAGTGTGGAAACTTTATGTTTATATGGTTCAGTAGGTGCATAATTGCGTTGGCATAATTCAGGGCATATGTGTTTTGAATATGGTGTGTGTCAATCTCAACTGTAATTGGTTCTTAAAGTTTCTTCTCAGGTCGATAAAGTTGCGAGGTTCATTATGGTGTAGAATGTCGTATTGTTTTTGTGCACCTGGCGATGTGATTCCATTGTCAGTGTTTGTGTGTCTAATTGTTCCTGTGTGTGCTGTGGTGTCAAGGTGTGTAAAGTGTTAGTGTTTGTCTGTTGTTGGTGGTCGTGTGTGTAGTGTGTCTGTTTGTGGATGTTAGTTGGTTCCTTTCCTGCGTCTGCGTCTGCGTCTGCGTCTGCGTGGTCTCGGTTGTCTTCTCGTCTGTCACTCATGGGGTTCTGTCTGCGTCTGCGTCTGCGTTCAACTTTTGGTGGGTGGGTGTGGGTGGGGGGTGTGTGTGTGGTGTGGGTGTGTGTGTGTGTGTGTTGTGGGTGTGGGTGGTGGGTGCGTGGTGTGCGTGTGCGTGTGCGTGTGCGTGTGCGCGTGCGCGTGCGCGTGCGCGTGCGCGTGGAAGAAAGAATTTATTTAGACTAAATTATAATTTAGGGTATTATTCTGGTTCCAGGAGTGAAGGATAACCCCAGAGATCCACGGCGGTAGAAGATGTTCCTGAAACAGACTTAGTTCGGACGTACAGAGGTTAGGATGTAGTCAAAGATTACAGGTCAGTCTTTACAAAAACGGCTCTTTCACTAATGATTGATGATTAATGAAATGATTGTGCATAAATACGAGCTCTCTCAATTTAATTAAGTTTCGGCTATTAAAGTATCAATAGCAAAGCAATTTACTACATGTATTAAAACAAATAAAATACCCTTAAATTTCATCTCAGTCTAAGTTAAACTCCATTAAGTAATTTAAAGCTACTATTACTCATCATACTGTCAATAGACATGCAGCTTGGACTTACGCAATAACGCAGTGAGAACGAAAAATAACAGGACGCCAGCGCGACCTACGTATATATTGTATATATTGTAATAATTTACAAGATGTTAGCATTGGGGAAATTGGAAATTCGAATTCTCCCTATGCACAAGCAGGAGCTTCAGACGTTACTTTAATTAAAACTAAATTAATTACTACTTCCATGACTATTTCAACATTCTACGCATTCTTAGCAAATAACGGAGCGATTGATATAAAAATGTACCACTTCCTACTTAAATAATTACTCATTCTATGCAACCGCTTAATTAATGTTTATGGACACATGTCAACTCACAATTAAAAATTACAGAAGTGGATTGTCTTCTTGCACATTGTTAGCGGTTGGATTTAATGTTTAAAGTACAGTTTATTTTACACAATTGAAAGTAGATTAAATTCCCTTGTAGAGTTAGTTGATTAACGTGATAGAAACTATTGCATATTTAAATTTGTTTATTAATGTCGTAAGTGATCCAATGAAACTTATGTTATCTACATTTACTGAATTACCACATCTATTCCCTAACGGTAGCTGCAGATGGCAAGCTCACGTTAGTACATCTGTACTGCATGTGTTTCTTTTAAATAAAATTTTTATTCACAAACGCAGTGATTTCACGGTCAAATTCCTACGATCTAAAACGCAACTCTAAGAGAAAAATTGTACTTACTTCCAACTGGTATTAATACAAAAGGTTTTAATTGTGATTTTCCATTCAAGATGTATAGCCTGGTACAATATAAATTATCATTCCTCAAATTTTACAAAAGAAGATGGCTTTTTTTCAAAAGAAGTTAGCATTAACCCGGGCGTACCACAGAGATCCGTTATAGCGCCTACACTTTTTCTGTTGTACATAAATGACCCTATTTCTTGAACAACTAACCCCATTCATTGCTTTGCTGACGATAGCACTCTTCACTGTAGTTCATCTCAGTCTACTCATAGTGATAATCCACCTTCTATGTCAAATCAAGAAATTAAAGCTGAAATGGCAAAATCAATCAACAAAGACATTCAACGTATTCTCGAATGGGGAAGCAATAATCTAGTTAAATTTAATCCTAACAAAACTCTGTGTTGCCTTGTGCCAACTCCTTCTGCTGTATAAGGCCCAAATTCGGCCTCATCTGGAATATAATTCTCACCTTTGGGTTAGTGCTCCCCAATACGCTCTCGATATCGTTGATCGTATTCACAAGAGAGAGCGATTAGGCTTATAAATGACCCGTCCTTAACTTCTTACATACAGTCCCTTGAGCATAGAAGGATGGTTTCAGTTCTTTCTTCGTATTATCGTTATTACAACGGCTATTGTGCTGGTGAATTACATTCTTTGATACCATCACCGGCTATCTTTGCGAGAAACACTCGGTTCGCTCATTCACATCATCAGTATGCATTACAAATCTCCACTTGTCGTACCAAACGGGCGCAATCCACATTTTTCTACACGGCTTCTAAACTCTGGAATGATCTCCCTAGTTCCTGTTTTCCTCTCACTTATGATATGAGAAAATTGAAGGTAGCTGTTCATAGGCATCTATTGGCAATTCATTATCCCTCTATCCATCCTCCTAAGTGTTCCTGAGTGCTTTAGCACGATAGGCCTTATTTAGCTTGTTGAGGTCCACAATCATAAAAAAAAAAGATCGATCATTTCCTGTTGTAAGTATGAATGGCTCAGTTCTTAAGTTTTCAGACTCCATTACTCTGTTGGGTATGACTGTACCTTCAAAACAAAAAAAAATTACCCGTCCTTAACTTCTCACAGACAGTTCCTTGAGCATAGAAGGATGGTTTCAGTTCTTTCTTTGTATTATCGTTATTACAACGGCTATTGTGCTGCTGAATTATATTCTTTGATACCATCTCGGGCTATCTTTGCGAGAAATACTCCGTTCGCTCATTCACATCATCAGTATGCAGTACAAATCTCTACTTGTCGTACCAAACGGGCGCAATCCACATTTTTCTACACGGCTTCTAAACTCTGAAATGATCTCCCTAGTTCCTGTTTTCCTCTCACTTATAATATGAGTAAATTTAAGGTGGCTGTTCATAGGCATCTATTGGCAATTCATTATCCCTCTATCTATCATCCTCCTAAGTGCTCCTGAGTGCTTTAGCACGATAGGCCTAATTTAGCCTGTTTAGGTCCATAATCATAAAAAAAAGAAAACAGAGGATCGGTCTTTACACTCAAAGTTGTAACATTTCAGATCTTTAAGTTTATCACGAACATTATTTCGAATACACAAACTTTAACATTACCTTTCTTATTCATTACGATTTACGGTTCAATCACTAGCGATACCAAATTCAAACATCCCTTATTTGACGGCGAACATATCAATCAATTCACGGACTTGGTTTCGGGTTGATTCCTTTAAGCAGATATGTTTATTTACTTATTCCGGTCTTAATACTAAATATCAATCTTGGACATTGCGAGTTTTGTCAGTTAATGTCAGCAAATCCTGTTAATTGGGGCCTTCTTCGGTAGCAAACAGAGGAGAAATAAACTAAACTTCTCCCGTTTGTTAGTTTTTATCAAATATTTCTGGAACAGCTGCACATTTCAATTAATTACGGTTTGATACGACCCGTAATTTGGAGGTAAAGATTCCTAATGTGGAAGTTTTGTTCAATTTTTTTTGATATCTAGACAATGATTAGGTTTATAGGAAAACGTGTAAAGAATTTAATATTTTATAACTTTTCTTTATAAAACTTGTTAATACACTACTTAAAATAAGCCTAAAGATGAATTAAATAAAATTTAAATTGCTTAAACTGTATTATAGGTATTGAATATTTTCAAATAAGCATCCAGATGTCTAGCTGACATGATTATTTTATTCTGAACGTATTACAAAAAAAGTTGCATAATTATCCGCATAAAATTATTATTAAAATTATTTCATTTCTTTTCACTTTGTAGGTTGGAAGGTCTTTTGTTGTGTTACACCAGATGTTTTCTTCAATAATACTAGATTTTAAGTAAATAGTTTTGTTCCCTGTACAGTTTCACAATCCCAACAAAAACGGTAGACTTTATTAATGAAATATTTCTATTTTCACAAAAAGCTTTAGTCCACATACATTTCTTAAAAAAAAAACCTCTACCAAATTATCTGCCATAATGCTTTCTCATATATGTAAATAAGTAGCTTCAAATCGCACAATACCGGAATTTGAATAATATCGATTTTTAAACACGATAATTCCCCATCTTTGATCCGACATTTTGAATACCCAACTTTCCAAAAAATGTCGCACCTTAAAAATGTGCTCTATTGGCAATTTTTACAATTTTTTTATTTAGATAATGATTTATAAGTTGCAAAATTGATCATTAGCCCACAACACCTGAATTTTAGTCATATCGAATTATACATACGATAATCCTCCATTTTTTGCGCCATTTTAAATTTTTTAATTTTGTTGAATGATTTACACTTAGCGATCCTAAAAACGCCCATTACCCGACTCTCAAAACAATCCGTTATTATTATTTTAAATAATTAATTAAGTAAACACGATAATCCCCCATTCTAGATTCGCCATTTTAAACTTTTTAGTTTTGACAAATGATTTTATTCTTAGGAATCTTAAAAACCTCCAATGCTCGACTTTCAAAAAAATCGGTTGATAAATAAAAAAAAGGCACAATTTTGCACCCTAAAAACGGTGCGCCACTGGTTATTTTATATTTTTTTAATTTTAAATTATATAAAAAAGTATTAGTGTCATTTTAATTATGTAACTTTTTAAAATTTGAAGCAATAAATTTTTTTAGTATTCTGATCTAAAAATGCCCCGCCACTGGCTGGATTCTGCTCATTAACGAACTTGACCTACATTTTACCGCAAAGAATTTTTTTACTAAATTTCAAATCGATAGCTATAATGGTTGAAAAGTTATCCCGCACTCTCACACACAGCCACACAAACACAAGAAATTGTTTCCTCTAAGAATGTGTTTTTCGTTTTGTTTAGGTCACAAAACATCGAGATATGTAAAAAAAAGTGTTTCAAAATTAAAACCGATTACATAGCTTTCTCTTTATACGTACGTATAAGAGAAAGCAAAAAATTATATCTTGTACATTTAATTTTTTCAGTTGAAGAAATAAATCAATAATTCAGCTATTAGTCTTGTTTAAATTACGTTTTTAAGAAATGATATGTTAAATATCACTTATTTTAAACACAATTTTTTGCACACGCACACATCCACACGTACATGTACACGCGCAGACGAAAACGTAGATGCACAAGCTCATGCACACGTATACGCACTCGCATACACACACGACCACTTACACGCCAACGCACACGCAGGTTCGCATACGCGCAAGCTCAAGCACCCGCATCCGTACACACAGACATACCCACCCACACACACACACACACACACACACACACACACACACACACACACACACACACACACACACACACACACACACACACACACACACAAACACACACACACACACACACACACACACACACACGCACACACGCACACATTGAACTCCAGATCTAGTATTGTTCGCTTCACGTATATGAAAATAAAAAGTATTAAGAGTGTCATACGTTGTAAATGTAATCAGTATTAGTATTGTTGCTATTAGTATTTATTGCATTTTAGTAAGATGTATGCTCATGTAGTATATTTTTAAACCCATGCAGCAACTTTTGTTTCTGATTCTGGGTGGAGGCCTCGAGCATCTCAAATAGTTGGGGTCAGCCGCCACTGTCTTTGCCACAAAGAGCAATACTATTTATGCACTTTGGAAGCTGAGAGAGCATTTGATCACATTTGGTGATCTTAAATGTATTTCAATGTTTATTGTCCATTTGATGTTCGGGCAAGGACTCTATTTCAAATTTTTCCTCTCCTTCAGCTATCATGTATGCATCGAAATGACCGTATGACATATCTATTGCGTTGAAGCGTAGTCTCTTGACGGGAAATCCTTCGGATCCAAATGTTTCAAGGATTCGGCCATTGTGGAAAACTTGGAAAAGAAAGTCAAAGATTTGTCCCGCTGCTGTCAACTCACAGAGACCTCCATACGTCTCGGCTTGAGACATTTCCTCAAAGTAAACATCAGCATTCATAAAGTTGTTGCCATTGCTGTCGTATGACATCAGCTGAAAGTCGTTGTTCCAGTTATCGCAAACATGGCGCACTATAAGATTGCGTACGTCGTGAGCATACAGTTGTGTCCCATACATGAGATAAGAGAGAGATCGGAATAGGCAAGCTCCATCAGCTACAATGTAAACAATAGTATGTGGCACAATATCTCCGTCTATATTCAGTAATTCAATGACCATCTCTGTTTAGCTAATACATTTAATTTATCTTAGTCATAATTGAAACCAGTAAACACCTATTTCAAACCCGATGGAACAACGGTGTGAGTAGATCTTCGGATGACTTTATTAGCAATCTTTGCCTTAACCTATAAACAGTGTAATATAAATAAGTTGGGTAATTTTTTTTAGATTTTTGGAAAAGTACCTGCTTACATATAATTATGGTATATTCTGTACCATTTTCAATATGATATTAGACGTCCAAATAGTTACTTTAACACAACTTTTTGTGTATGCCCTAAAATTGTAGAAAGTTGTTTATAAGTTACTAAATGCTAACACCACCTAGCCAAATGCTGTACTGATAATGACCTTATTGTATATAACGTACCTTTTTGGAACTGCAATTTGTTTACTTATTATTTTATAGTAGTAAGTAAGTAAGTAATTAACAATGCATGAGTTTGATATATAATTATATTGACATTAATTTTTCTATTACTTCTATACATTTCCTTAGTAACGTAAAAATGACAGGTTTAGCTTAGGTGTTACGTATGCATCTCTTTATGTTACTGATTGACCAATTCATCTTTACATTGAGCTCTTAACCCTTAGAGTACCAATTTTTTATTTGAGACCTTAATCACATTATGATGGGGGTGGAATTTATGAGAAAGGGACATATATGTGTCCTACTGGTACTACATGATGGGATAGTTAGATCCTACTGGTATCCTAGGTAAGTGAAAAAACAACAATTATCTTGTAATAGTTATTTTTTTATTAAGTGTGCAAAATGAGTGTTTTGTGAATGGCACATGAGAGTGTTAATTTTTGGCTGAGACTTGTCGAGGTCAAAAATTCATTCGAATGTGCAAAAAATACGAATTTTACCACGAAATACAAACAATATTTTTTCTGTAACTATTATATTTGAGAATTTCTTTGAACTTTGTTAAATAATTCAAATGAATCACCCTGTATTTCCTAAATGTTGCAACATAAATCGTATCTATGGAAACATCATGTTTAACAATGCTTATTAATATCAATATTATAAATAAAAAAAATAGTTGCACAATACACTTGTATTATAGTTTGGAATATTAGTAGTAGTATTGGGAAATATAAACTATATTACCTTACTTAGCATTTGTTAGTTTTCGTTAAATTAAAACTCTCCTGTGAGTATCTTTAATTCAAGAGATTGATTCTTGTAATTTATTTTGCGCCCTAGTGTGCAAAATATTTTGCGCATGTTGCCTTGGGCAACGTGAAACTATACTTTGCAAATAAAAAAATTGACATTTCGCACACTAACATCAGTAAAAAAATATAAACATGTTTTGACACTTATAATAAGTGCGCTGTTTACACATTTCTTGGTGCGAGACAACAGACACCATCAGCAACTTGACAAATATTTTCTTCCATCATTTATTTGAGAGTCTATGAAAGTCGTAAACACCTACCTTTTGGTCATGTAAACACTTATTGTAAAAATAGATTAGACTTCGGAAATGCATTTTCAACCTGCTTCCATATTTTCGTTTGCGTCGAGCTTTTTCTGTGGAAGTATTGTGATAATTGTTGAGAATAGCAGCCTGTCTTGCCCCCTTTCCCTTCTTTTTTCTCTTGGAAATTTTTGTCTTCTCAAATTGATGGCACTATTAAGTTTTTGTTTCCAATGGATTTTGTTCCAATTCTTCCCTGCATACACATTCTGATCGTAAGTGTACCCAGATGTAGCACTACAGCGCTTCCAAATCTTTACACCTCGTTTTATAGGCTTTAGAGGTATTAGAGTCGATCTTCCCTTGAAGTTTACCTACACTCCGGCAGGGGCTACCTTCTGTTGCCTTCGGAAATGTATGTTTCAGTCAAGCGAGAACCTCATCAATTTAATACGTTTTTGAAGCTCCAGCACGCTGCTGTGGATCTTTGAATTACAACTTAGATAACATTAGCTCAAAACTACTACGTGATGTGGATGCTTTTTACTTATTGATAATATTCATTTGAGTCATCATTGGACTCGCTGTATTTCTTCTTCAGTAAATGCTCCTTTTTTACTTATTTCGCAGCCCTAAACAGGTGAAAATCATTGATAAATTTCAAATTTAAGTAAATTTTCAAGTACTATCGAGACATATACCGTGAGGTCATTTAATATGCAAACTTGGAAATATTGATTTCTGTGATAATTTTCCGAAAAAATCCCAAGACCCGACGATCTTTATTTTTGACTCCTCGAAACTTTTTCTCGCCATATTTAAAAGAGCTATGACGTCATCACAACTTTTTTTAAATAGCAACATGTTTTTTAATCAGGCGATGCAATTCTAAAAATGACAACTTGATAATTTCCAGAAAAAGTGGTATAAAAATTCAAAGATTCAAATCTCAAAATTGCGCTATTCTTGCAACAGAATTACTATTATTACAACAAAACACGTCAAAAAACATTAAAAACTGAACACTTAGTTCAACAAAAATAATAAACTACATTTAATTCAACAGAAGTAACAAAACAACATTTAAAGGAGATTTGTAGTCCACGAACTTCTTGACACAGAGCAAGCCTGTGTTGGAAATTCTGTAGAACGTTCTCGATTGTTTCTGCAGTGATTGCTCGAATTTCGGCACGTATTCGTTGTTTTAAGTCCCCGAGAGTATGAAGCCTGTTCATAAACACTTTGCTTTTAAAATAACCCCATAAAAAGAAATCCAACTATCTAAGATCTGGTGATCGCGCAGGCCAGTCAATAAAACCCCTTCTTCTAATCCATCTATTTCGTTTAAATAATTGCGGACCAATAAATCATAGTATATAGGTGCCCCATCTTGCTGATACTATTAGATGTCGTTCTGGGTCGTTAACATTTGGAAATATTACCGCCAGGGCAGGAACTAAATCGTTTCTTAAAAAATCCAAAATCCAAATACTTGGGACCTGTTATAGAGCCATTGATGGAGAATGGGCCTAAAACTCTATTACCCACAATTCCTGCCCATACGTTCAATTTTTGTGGGTACTGGGTATGTACTTCCTCCATCCAGTGTGGATTGTTTGTAGCCCCTTATCGAAAATTTGGCCGATTGACTGTTCCATTCAAATGAACCGTAGCTTAATCTGAAAATACTACATGGTTCAGAAAATTTGCATCTGTTCATCATTTTGTCACTGAACTCTATCCTACGATCAGGTTCGTCTTCATTCAGTTCTTGTATTAGAACCATCTTAAAAGGATGCCGTTTATGTCTTTTTAGGTAACTAAAGACGAAAATTTGGTAATGTGATGGTCAGTCGAAAGTGCTATAGAACCAGTGTGCGGATTTTTTTACAAATCCAATGAGATATTTAGTTGGGTATATTCCGCAATTGGCGGACGACCTCTAGGATGATCCTTTACATGCCCCAGTTCTTCAAATTTATGTTCAATATTAGTGACCGCCAATTTTGCGATTGGGTTGTCCGGGAACTTATTATTGAAACTTTGATACACCTCATCTAATGTTCGCCCCATATTACCACATCCTCTCAAAATAAAAATTTCAATTCTTTACCATTCGGTTAAATATCGAACCATTTTCTCACTTTAGTAATTATATGGAACTTGTGTGATTGATTTAAGTAACTTACAATTTAACGTCAAAACATGTGTCAAATTTCAAAGGCAATAATCGACACTCTTGATTTTGAGGGGATAATAATAATAATAATAGTAATAATAATAATAACAATAATAATAATAATAATAAAAATAATAATAACAATTTAATTTAATTTAATTTAATTTAATTTTAATGATTTATTTTCAAAGTATATACATCAGTTAAGGGTCCAGCTAAGTCATTATGGCTTAAAAGCTGGTTCCTATCCTTATTATAAATATATATATATATATATATATATATATATATATATATATATATATATATATATATATATATATATATATATATATATACACATAAATCAATTATATACATGACACAGTTAAACGCTATATAGTGCGAACGTTGTGTTTTCATTAATCTAAGGAGAAAAAAATATATATAAATAAAAAATGTATTCTTTATATCATTATAATAACAATAATAATAATAATAATAATAATAATAATAATAATAATAATAATAATAATAGTAATAATATCCCCCAAGGGATACACCTTGTCGTGTTGTGGGGGCTCAGTAGCCACTGTTGCCAGCAGTGGTGAAGCAAAGCTATCCTAGGTCATTTGTCTTCGTTTATCTTTTGATGGTTCTTGTTCTGTTAAAAAATACGTAATCCAATTTGCAATACGTCCCGTGCTGAGGGATGCATGGCCACACGTCACGTGGTCTTTAGCGGTGTCTCTTAGGTAACAGGGTATGTAACCTTGCTGCCATACGGTGCTCTGCCGTAGTTGACCTTTATTTCACCATTAATCCTGGGAATTGTATTGCATCTACAAATTCTATTTCTGAAGCGCCCTTATCCACAAATGAGGGCGGTGGTTGTGGAACATCTATTTCCACTAAGATCAGACAGGAAAAGGAGGACTCCCGGTTCCTGTTAATCAAAAGAAAGGAAAGTGACTTCACCAAAGTAAGGCCCTTCCTTATATATAAAGCTTGTTAAAAGCGTTAAAAAATTAAAAGATTCATTATTAATAGAAACGGTAACTAAAATCCAACCAAACAGATAAAGTAGACTAAGCAGAATGGCAGATATGGAGATCGAAGTAACACGACACCAACACTCAACCATCGAAGAGGTGTTACATACTGTCCAGATTTTCTGAACAGTACGCTAGAGGAAATTAAGGAAGGCCTTTGTAACGAAAACGGCGTAGAGGTCCATAGAATTAAGATAAAGCGAGGGGAAGGTTGGGTAGATACACCAACCCATATCTTAACTTTCGAAAGGAGCCAATTACCAAAAGCAATAAAAGCATCCTTATATATGTTAATAGTGAAATCCTATATACCGACGCCTCGGAGATGTTACAATTGCCAAAATTATGGACATGCAGCTACATATTGTAAAAATACAAACTGTGCACGTATGGTCAACTTCCCCACTAGGATACTCCTTGTAAAGACCCCAAATGCTGTCCAAACTGCAAGAGACAGCACTCTTCTAACTGGAAAGGTTGTCCCAAATAGCGTACCAAGAGGCAAGGCACATGTAAAAATCAGCAGTAACGAGTGAATCAACTATAGCAGCCCAAATACCAGCTCTCTCCAAACCGACACCAGACAGCACACAACAAACAATACTTCTGTCTGAAATTAAAAAAGTAATCAGAGATGAAATTAACACAATGCATAAACAATTTTCCGTTTTCGTCGCACCGCAAAATAAACCCCAGCCAGGTGCAATACCGTAAAATTAACAAATGGAAGATGAGTCCCGCCGAGCTAAACGAAAACCAATTCTCAGCAAAACCATCTCTAATGAATCAAGTGTTGCGTCAGTTGATGAAGAAGCTCTGAGAGACGCAAAACAAAAAGAATAGAAAAAGAGGGGAAGACCCCCCCAATTCGAAGACAAAAAGCTAATAGACTGTGATATCTCCTAACTGATATTAGAAATCTGTGATTCTAAATGTTTGTGTATTTTCCCACATATTTATTTATACATTTATCGTTTGTCCGTCTTAAATGATATTTATTTATTATTTATCTATTTATTTATTTGTGTACATGTTGTGTAAAGCAAGCAAACCATCCCAATGGCTAATATAATCCAATAGAACAGTAGTTTGTCTACAGGAGACACATTTGGAGACACCGATATATATATATATATATATATATATATATATATATATATATATATATATACTGGGTTCCCATATTATACTATACAATTTAAAAGTCGAATAAAAACTTTCTAATCAAAGTAAATTAACTTTTTAATTTAATAATTTTAAACAACAACTTAAGTGTTTCTGCCAAATATGCGTTATACGCAAACGATATAATTGCTCCGGTTTAACAATTTTCCTTGCATTATGAATTATTCGATTCAAGAGCGTGTGTTTTCTGTGGAAGTCTACATTAGAACTGGTTCATTTGAAGAAGTTCGGCGTGCATTTCGACGGCAGTTTGGAAACAATAATAGGGGCGATGCACCAACACGCTTTACAATTGCGGCGTGGGTTCGTCATTGGCGTGAAAATGGCTCTGTGCAAAACATTAAAAAACCTGGACGTCGAAGAACGGTGCGTACGCCTGAAAATACTGAACGAGTGAGAGCTGCCTTTACAAGAAGTCCTAAGAGATCGGCTAATCGGCAATCATTTGCCCTAGGAATATCTAACGGAAGTCTCCACAGAATTCTGCATAAAGATATAAAATTTCACCCCTATAAATATCAAATGGCGCATAACCTCAGTGATCTAGACAAAGGAGCGAGGGTGACATTTTGTGAAGAATTTTTACATCAGCATCGTGGAGAAATTCATAATTTGCTAATGAGCGACGAAGCAAATTTTCATTTGGACGGTGTTGTTAACAAGCAAAACTTTAGATACTGGGGAGTAGAAAATCCTCACGAACTGTTTACCAAGAACCTCCTCAGTCCAAAAGTCGTTGTTTGGTGCGGTGTAGCATCATTTGGAATTATCGGTCCTTATTTTTTTGATGATGAAAATAACCGTTCTGTTACAGTTAATTCCGAACGCTACATAAACATGTTGCAAACGTTTCTTATCCCAGAACTAATTAGACGAGGACTAAATGGCGCTATATTATTCCAGCAAGATGGAGCAACGGCTCACACAGCCAGAAACACTATGAGAATTTTGCGAGATTTTTTTGACGGCCGTATAATTTCCCGATTTGGAAATTTGAATTGGCCCCCGAGATCTCCCGATTTAACGGCCCCCGATTTTTTTCTCTGGGGATACCTAAAGCAAAAAGTTTTTGCAAGTCGTCCCGCAACAATTCCGGAGCTGAAGGAGCAGATTCGAAATAAAATTGCAGGAATAAATGGAGATTTGCTTCGCCGAGTGATGATAAATTTTGAACTTAGAATTCAAAAATGCATTGAAGTCGAAGGAGGGCATTTGGAAGACATGATCTTTAAAACTTGAATTGTTATTTACTTTAGTCATAAATCCCAAAGAATAAGCTACATATTAGTCCATTAAAAAGTTAATTTACTTTGATTAGAAAGTTTTTATTCGACTTTTAAATTGTATAGTCTAAAATGGGGAACCCTGATATATATATATATATATATATATATATATATATATATATATATATATATATATATATATATATATATATATATATATATATATAATTTTTTTTAGTATAACAGGGATGCAGCCTAAATTAAATTGACAACATTTATACTCAATTTGAAACCTTTCAGAAATATTTATTCCTTCTTCAGTCAAAACTAAAATGATAAATACAATAATAAATAAATATAACATTATTGCTTACTGTATGTTAGATTACAATAAGATTGCAATTATTACATGAAATTTTGTATAAATAAACAGTACGTAGGACAAACTCAAAGAAACCTCAAAAATAGAATTACTTCCCATAAAAGTGATATTAAAAATAAAAAAGAATCATGTGCGTTAACGACACATTCTCTAGAAACTAGTCATAAACCAAATTTTAATGAAGTAAAAATTGTTACCACAGAAAATAATTATTTCAAACGTTTATTTTTAGGAATGCTTTATATTAATAGAGAACCTAACGCATTAAACAAAGAAAAACTGATACTCAAAATTTAAGTGTTATATATTCAAATATTTTAATAATTAACAACAGATTGCATTGTTAATAAAAAATTTTATACGTATTCCCTTGTTGTTAATCGTTATAGTTACAGTTTTAGTTGTCATAATTATGTTACATTTCAATAGTATTTAATTTTTTGTGTTTGCCAATCTTATTATAATCTAACATACAGTAAGCAATAATTTATTTATTATTGTATTTATCATTTTAGTTTTGACTGAAGAAGGAATAAATATTTCCGAAAGCTTTCAAATTGATGTATAAATAGTTGTCAATTTAATTTACGCTGCATCCCTGTTATACTAAAAAAAATTACGTTAAACTTATACAGCCGTGAACTTCTTTATATATATATATATATATATATATATATATATATATATTTGTGTGTGTGTGTGTGTGTGTGTGTGTGTGTGTGTGTGTGTGTGTGTGTGTGTGTGTGTGTGTGTGTGTGTGTTTTTCATTCTTTGTCTAGTAACTTCGAAAGTACTCATAATTTTTGATATTTCTGAGCAGCGTCTGAATCATCATGAAAAATTGCACAAAATGGACCTGTAACCAAATCTGTATCCTTCTTAATAATAAAGTTATCCATGCAACATTAATTTGGGACACGCTATATACATATATATATATATATATATATATATATATATATATATATATATATATATATATATATATATATATATATAATACCTCAATGCCTGTCTCCGGAAGGACGTGCTGAACGCAGAACGAGCGTTATGTTGCAATCTTCTTAAAACTGAATCATACGTTCAAGCATTTAAAAATTAATACTGGTCTACAAGTTGTCGCAGTACTTATCAGCCACCCTATCCAATTAACGGTGTGTAACATCTACCTCCCTCACCAAAATTGGGCAACTCGTGAACTCGAGGATATTATATCACAACTCCCAAAACCGTTCCTAGTTTTGGGAGATTTTAACTCACTCGGCCCATTTTGAGGCTCAAACAAACGCGACTTCAAGGAGCGAGAAATATAAAATATCTTATATCAAAGGAATTAGTTTTATTCAACACCGGGACAACGTTTTTCAATGGAAAATCTTAGTTCACGGCTATAGATTTAAGTTTCTGTTCTTCGCGTATTGCACCTGATTTCACATGGAATCCTATAGACGATTTACTCAGCAGTGACCATTTTCCCATCCCAATAAGCTTGCCCTGTAAGTACCTTACAGTACAGCGGCTCTTTACGTGGAATTTAAAGAACACCAAGTGGGACAAGTTTAGAAAAGAAATGAAACCCATCAACAGGCAAATAGATATTAACCAATCAGTAGAAAACGCTAACAAAATCACAAAGGACGTTGCGAAGCCTAAGATACCGTTAGAACAAATGCAAATTAACAGAACGCGAGTCCCTTGGTGGAACACAGAAATTGCTCTGGCAAAAAAAAGGAGGAAAAAGACACTGAATTGTTTCCAACAACCCAAAATTTAATCTCATTTAAAAAACACAGAGATATAGTTAGACAACTAATCCGAACTATCCAAAAACAATCCTGGCCTAAAACGATCTGGAAAAAAATTCGAGCCATTTCCGGTGAAAATAACTACTTACCTCAACCGAAATTGCAAGTCAATCATAATATCATAGTGGGTCCATTTTAAATAGCAGAAAACTTCGCCTGCCACTATGAAAAAATAAGCAGTACACAAAGCTACAATTAAACGTCCGCAGCCACCAAAAATGAAAGGTACCTTCAAACTTTTACGAATATGACAACGAACCATACAATGTCCATAGTGCCATGGGAGAGTTTAAATGCGAAATCCAAAATTGAAAACATACAGCTCCTGAAATCGACAAGATGCCAAACGATATCATCAAAAATCTTCCTGACAAAGACCTCGAAGGTCTATGATTTGTGTACAATACAATTTGGGAAGGAAAACGGTATCCTAATCTCTGGAAACCCGCGATAATCATTTCAATTCAGAAACAAAATAAAGATTCTTTACATGCGGAAAGTTATAGCCCAATTTCATTATTATGCTGCCTAGGAATGATCAATAGGAGACTAGTGGAACTAATCGAAAAGAAAGGGTTGCTCCTAGGGACTTCACTATGATATACCTTTTTGTAGCAGAAAAGACAGGAGAATCGATTTTTTTAGTCCAAAATGGCATACAGTGTAGCACAAAAAAGTTGCAAATATTTAAAGTGGTCGAAATGGTTGCCGCTGGCGCCCTCTAGAAACCACAACTAAATGGACCACAAATTTGAATTTGTCATCCCAAAAAAACCCCGTATACGAAATTTCATGAAACTATTTCGAAACAGTCGAAAGGTATTGAAGAAAACGCGATTTTTTTTTTCAACTTTGACACCCTGTATCTCGGAAACCAAGCATTTCCGGACCCATGTACATATGAACTTTTTTGCTTAGAATGATGAGTTCTAGTACTTCTTTAATTTTGGCGGATTAGATAAGATTCACCTGTATATATATATATATATATATATATATATATATATATATATATATATATATATATATATATATATATATATATATAATTATTTTTTCAGAACCTGAGGTTGCAGTCAATCTTATTGAAGCTTATTTATTTAAACAATTTAACAATAATTTGTTATAAATAAGCACAGTCAAGATTACCTATCTCTGGTTTTATATATATATATATATATATATATATATATATATATATATATATATATATATAGACGACATTGCAATTTATCACCCATGCAAAAGGGGCATATCGAAGACCGTACTACAAAGCGCTTTACACTTAATAGTAGAACAAGCCGAAAACAACTGGTTTCTAATATCAGCTACAAAAACCATTTGCATGCACTTTTGCAAACTCCGAACTCACGAACCCAACCTGACATTCAATAGCAACAGAGTGAGTACAAAAATATAAATTTTTCTGGATAACACTAAACACTACCTTATCGTGGTTAAATCATTTTGATTAACTGGAAATCAAATGTAGGAAAATAATAAACATAATGAGATGTTTAGCAAACTGTAAGTGGGGTGCAGACAGAGAAGTTTTGCTACGAGTGTAGAAAACCCTTATCCTTTCAAGATTCGATTACGGCTGCATTTCGTACATGTCAACATGTAAATGCCACTTAAACCAATTAAACATCCTATAAAATTTAGGACTACTGTACTCCAATGGAGTGTTTCCAACCAGCCCTATCAGCGATTTACATGTAGAAACAAGAGTTATTAGTATATCATAGAAGGATGTGGTTACTTTGGCAGGAGAAAAGATATACATAGAATTTAAAAAGGGCACCACTTGATTTAATTTTATATCGCCCCTCTATCAAGAAAAGGTCTACGGCCACACAGGACAAAAGAGACTACTAAAATAAAATGGTGAACTAAGTCCACACTGACAAAGGACTGGCTAGGAATTTGATCGTAGATCACAGGGTTAACGAAACAACTTACGATCGTTTAACACCACTTATTTAATATACCCACTGTAAAATAGCATAAATTTTATAATAATAATTAAATTTTCGTAAGTATCTAACATAAGAAATTATGGAGCGCCCACTCGCAGACATAAATACAATTCTTTCAGGAAATATTCCCAATACATCAATCAATAATACATCAGATACAATATATCTACAAAATAAAGCACCAGTAATCAACTTACCTTTCAATCAAATCTAGAAAAAACTATGAATTATACTTAAAATTTACATAAGCAGATACAATACGGTCCGGCATCTAGCGTTGACCCTAAAAAAAAGAATACCCAAACATTTATATAATTATCCGAAATTGAATACTTGTACACCGATATTCCTTCGTCGGACTAATCTATCAGTTTCTAATCAACTGGACGCAAATAAACCCCAATTATAAAGCGAAAATTATCACTAGATGTCTACCCTGTTGTTTACCTTATGTAAGCAAAAAAAAATTATTCAATGTAGTTACTATGAGCATTACAGACAAAGTAAACATGAAGCGTTTAGAAAATTCAGAAAGGCTAAGTTCATTACAGATTTGGAAATCACAATGCAAGAATTTAATAAAGGCGCAACACAGATTGACACATTCATTAGTAAGCATATGGCTACAAAACAAAAATTAACATGAGTAAACCCTAATTCAAACCGTTTTGTAATAAACAACTATTAAATTGTAATCAGTGAAAAGTAACAAATTTTATACAACCCCAATGATCATAAATAAATATGCAATTTGATTTACACAGTAATTGAAATAAATAACTTTTTATACAACCCCCGCAGTTAGCATGATTTATGGCACACCTTGTACATTTAGACTCAAATAGTAGCGTTCCGTCAGCTAAATAGCTGATTTCTTATACAGTAGACACAGATAGTTCTAACGGTTGAACAAACTACGGTTTGATATCAAAATAAAACTAGTACATAAGAAAACAGTTAGAAATGGATAGTTAAAGTACAAATTCTACTGCAAAGTTAATTGTAAGTATATGAGAAACTTTGGAATAACCCAAATTATCTTTTACAGGTACAAATGTCTAACCTTTCTCTAACGATTACTAAGGATATGGTTAACAGTAAAGTATAAGCATTAATTTCAGGAATAGGATAATTGCGGAAACACACTAATACAATGTAGCAAGCACCGGAATGTACTTGTTATAAGAATTTCAGTAATGTACAGGTAACGAGAGCCTCGTTATGTAGAAAAGCTAACAAAAGTCACTCACCGTAGGTAAAATTTTGTATGCGTGTAACAAAAATACTTATCCGAAACTAGTCGTAGGTGTAACGTATATTTCTTCAGTTAATGCAGAAGATACTAGGAGAAGGAGTAATCGTAAACTGTTTCCATTCAGGTTCGAAGACCCATAACTAATATTTCACACCTCGGACGAATGGTATCCAATTGTGCTGTCAGAAACGGTTTAACTATCTCTTATGGAAGCACAAAAGATGTTCATCTTGAGTAAATGTGCAAAGGACCAAAAAACCTATATAAGACAACTGTGTTAAAATTTAAATCAATACCCAAATTTTTATAAAATATGATCTTTATGCTGTATTAAAATTTCAAAACATGTACACATGCAGTCCATAGTTATGTCTAGTAAATAAGAAAAGAAAGTGAATAGCTTACCTCTTGACCGAAGCTAAGGTGTAGTAGAAACAAAAAAAAAATTAAAGCCGAAACCAAATTCGAAACCCCAACAGGATAAATTTATATGGAAAAGATTAAATCCAGCAACAGGCTGTGTTAAAATTTTACTTGACAAGTTCAATCAAATTTTTAAGGAAACCTTTTCCAAATTTTTCATTTGCTTCTAACTACGCATTAAATTTCTTTGCCAAAAATGGCGTCTTTCCTTCTTCTATGAAGGTACCAGAAAACAAAAAAACCTTGATTAATTTCTACCAGTACTCGAATTTTAAAACGGTCACATGTTTGAAAAATTTCCTATTAAGAGCGAATTTTATTGGCAATGTTGCCGTTTTCCAATAACCTATAGGATGAGTCGTAACTAAAGACCATAAATTTATAAACTAAATTTACACGTATCAAAGAAATTAAAACCAAAAGAGAAAACAAATGGCAAAGCGACTGCACAATGGAAAATAGAAAACTAAAAGAATATCAACCAAAAGTAAACGAACGTAAACAAGTACTACAAATATCCTGAAAAGAAGGTGTAATACTAACCTACTTACGCATAGGACACACTAAGCTGACACACTCATACCTACAAACAAATTCACTAGCACCCAGTTGTCAGCAATGTAACACAAGAGTAACATTAAATCACCTATTTAACGAATGTCCCAGATGGAATAATGAAGGGAACAATATCAAGATAATATACCTACCCATTCCACAATGAATGTACTATCAGATCAAACCAAATTAAGACAATTATTTGATTTCTTAAGAAAAACAAAACTTTACTCAGAAATATAACCGCATAAGCGAAGAACAAGTACCTAAGAAAAATTTTGTGATTCACAACTTTTGGCAAATAACCTAAGAAGTCGAAGCCAAACAAAACAAGAAATAATAATAATAATATTTATTTACTCTACAGATTAGTATATCCAGTTACAGAATAAAATAATAGTAGATATTACATAAAATAATAAAAGAAGAAATAATAAAATTTACACGCATGAGTAAGTTACACATCATAACAATCAGCACACAAAAATTAGACGAACATCACAGATGTGTTCACTAACAACCTTTTTGTATGTACTTTGAGCGTAAAAACATCCACATCATTGATGTATTTGTTGTGGATTGCTAAAAACGAATTTATTGAGGACATTTTAAAATGCGTGATTCTTGGTATTTTTAGGAAAAATGCAGCATGAAGACGTGTTCCAACCTCAGGTACCTTAAATGTAATAGTTCTAACAAATAAAAATCATTAAATAATCCATTCACTAGTTTATGTAGAAACAGTTGCCCGCTACACTTTCTACGATCAGATAGCGTTGTAAAATTAAATTTTGTTGTTAAGTGTGTATAAGAGATGAATTTAGGATACTGTTTTTCTTTCATATAAAATAAAAGTTGAAGGACTTTAAACTGAACCCGCTCAACAAAGAACTGGTACTTCGTGCAATACGGTGACCAAATAAATGAACAATATTCCAATTTAGTACGAATTAATGATTTGTAAAGGGTTTGAAATGGTTAAAATGCTTACAATTACGATATATGAATCCTAATAAGTGCATTGACTCCTTACAAACGTTGTTAATGTGATAAGTATAAGTTAACTTTGAGTCAAATGTAACATCCAAATCTTTAACTACATACCCCCTTTCTAGAATACACCCATTTATTGTGTATTTAAGTACGACTGGCTTACATTTCCTAGTAAAAGATAGTTCTTTACATTTGGCACTATTAAAGTATAATTCGTTTATTTCAGTCCAGTTAGTCAGCTCGTCAATGTCATACTGTAAGTTCATACAATCACTGTTACTTTGTATAACCGTAAAAATTTTTAAATCATCCGCATAAAGTAAGAATTTACTAGTTCATATACAATTAGTAATGTCATTAATAAATAATAAAAAAAGAAGAGGTCTCAAGTTGCTGCCTTGAGACACTCCCGAGGTTGCGGAAAGATAGTAAGACTGATAGTTGTTACAGCAAACATACATATTTTTGTTTCTTAGGTAATCTTTTAATAAGTGTAACAGGGTTCATGAAAAGCAAATCTCTTTAATTTAAACATAAGTATTTCATGGTTTATCTTATCAAAAGCTTTGAAAAGGTCAGTATATATAACATCAACCTGAGATTTATTCTCCAAAGCGTTGTATAATTACTTAGATTAAAAAGGTTTGTGCTTGTGGGATCTTTTTGGCATGAATCCGTGTTGATTTGGACAAAGTCTGTCATGAACATTTGAAAAGATTTTGACAAACACAATATACTCAAATATTTTAGCGGGAGTACATAATATAGAAATAGGACTGTAATTTGGGATCAAGTCTCTTGGGCCATTTTTGTGTACTGGTACTACCTTGGAATTTTTCCATATTGTAGGACATTTAGATTTCGAAATGCACAAATTATAAATATCTGACGGAGGTTTGAAAAATACCTACATGCAATCTTTGAATATGTAACCTGGAATTTCATCTGCACCAGTCGAAAAACTCTTTAATTTTTTTAAATCACTTATTACACCCTCAGGCGAGATTTCTATACTTATAACATCTGAGGATGTGTAGATATCGTTATCGTTTGGAGATGCGATATTCGGTAAGGAATCAAAAACAGATTTTAAATTAGCGGCGAATGCATTGACTACTTGCTGACCGGATGTAAGTAAAGCGTCACCCAGCCTCATACTCGCTGGTATGGATGAATTAATTACCCCTTTTCGAGTTCACAAACTTAAAAAAAATTTTGAATCCTGACGGATATCATTCTCACATCCACTTAAATATAGAGAGTAAGCAGTTGAGCTTTCCTTTTTAAGAAAGTTCTTGTAGTACAATATTTTTTCTTTGTCCTTATGCATTTTGTTCTCAAATACTGTTGCCTATATTTGTTTTTAATTTTGGTGGATGTGGTAATATGAAGCGAAAATTGATTGCATGAGATGTGCGAAGTTTTAAATCATACTTAAGAATTCGGATAATACAGTTACAAACTCGATAGTCCGTAAAAGTGGACAGTAATTTAACAAAAACTGGAAACTTTAAAGAATCGTCCTAGAGGTCGTAGGAAAATTTGTGAAAATGCGCAAATATCTGAATATACTATAATGTTTTGTTGAATTTGTGAAAGATTTCGCACACTAAGCCTTGTCGAAAAGGCCCCACAAGTCCTAGGATCTAAAACATCGAATACCTTTGGAAATTACAGCAATTGTTACAGAAACAATGCAGAACGTTCTTCAGAATTTCCAGTACATACTTCTTATGTTCGTGGATTTTAAGTTCGAGCACCTCCTTTAAATGTTGTTTTGTTACTTTTGTCGAATTAAATGTTCAGTTTCTAATATTTATCGATGTGTTTTGTTGTAATAATAGTAATTCTGTTGCAAGATTTTGAGACTTTAATCTTTGAATTTTGATACCACCTTTTCGGGAAATTATCAACTGCAGTGGCAATTTTACACATTTTTAAAACAAGTTACGATAACGTCATAGCTCTTTTAAATATGGCGAGAAAAAAGTTTCCGATGCGCATTAAACAATAAAAATCGATGGGAATTAGGATTTTTTCTAAAAATTATCACAGAAATTAATATTTCCATATTAAATGAGCGCACTGTATAACCCACAACACAATAAAATAAATTTCTATCTAACCATTATTGATTTTCTTAACAAATTTGTAATACAGGTTTCGATTACACGTTGTTTTTAAGAATTAATTCTTCAAACTTACTTCGAGCTTAAACCTTCATCAAAAACAGTTACATAACTTCGTTTATTAGGAGCTGTTTTTGAGTTTTATCAAATACTTCTAAAACCGTTGTATATTTCAAAAATATAAAATTATCAATATATAGACTTAACCATATATGTTCTATGCAATTGTTTGATACGACGTGTAATTTAGAACTTAAGTGTTAGTTCACATTTTTTCATCTCACTAACGATTAATTTGATAAGAAAAAGTGTAGACGTATTTTTTACAGAAAATTTAATTTTACATAAACTTTCTTTATAAAATTTCTTAATGTAAAGCAAATTAAATGAAATATGGTATATTATTTTATATGGAGCAAATGTACCACTTTTTTGTCGAATCTCTATTTGCCAGCCGAGCGTAAGCAAACATATAAGTATTAATTTCTCAGCCTTGACAAAATTGTTTTCAACATCTTTAACAATTTTAATAGATATTACTACTGACGAGGATAACTGTAAGTCTTATCGAAACGTTTAGATTGTATAATTTAAAATACACCATTAAAAAACCAAAAAAAAGATAAATATTTTATTATGTGTGATAATGAAAATTTATATTTTCATACATGTTATTAAAATTACTTAATTTTTTACCTTCCAACATATACACACACGCACGCACGCACGAACGCACCCACGCACGCATGCGCGCACGCACGCAAGCAAGCACGCACGCACGAACCCCCGCACGCACGTACACACGCACGCACCTACGCACACATAAATACACACACACACACATACACACAAAACACGCACACGCACACGCACACGCACAGGCACACGCACACGACACGCACACGACACGACACGCACACGCACACGCACACGCACGCACACGCACACGACACACACGCGCACACGCACACACGCAACGCACACGCATACGCACACGCACACGCACACCACACGCACACGCACACGCACATGACACGACACACGCACACGCACAGCACACAAACGCACACGCACACCACGCACACGCCACACGCACACGCACACGCACACGCACACACCACACACGCACACACCACACACCACACGACACACGCACAGCACACGCACACACAGCACACACGCCACACACACACGCACACACGCACACACACACGCACACACGCAACACGCACACACACACGCACACCACACCACACGCACCACGCACACGCACACACCACACACGCACACACACCACACCACAGCACACACGCACACCACACACACGCACACACGCACACGCACACGACACACACACGACACACGACACACGCACACACGCACACACGACACACGCACACACGCACACACACAGCACACACGCACACACCACACACACACACGCACACACGCACACACGCACACCACACGCACACACGCACACGCACACACGCACACACGACACCACACACCACACACGCACACACGCACACACACACACGCACACACGCACAACGCACACACACACACGACACACACGCACACGCACACACGCACACGCACACACGACACACACACGCACACACGCACACACGCACACACGCACACACGCACACACGCACACACGCACACACGCACACACGCACACACGCACACGCACACACGCACACAGCACACACGCACACAACGCACACACGCACACACGCACACACGCACACACGCACACACGCACACACCACACGACACACGACACACGCACACACGCACACACACACGCACACACGCACACACGACACACGCACACACGCACACACCACACACGCACACACGCACACACCACCACACGCACACGCACACACGCGCACACGTACACACGCACACACGCACACACGCACACACGCACACACGCACACACGCACAACCGCACACACGCACACACAGCACACACGCACACACGCACACACGCACACACGCACACACGCACACACGCACACACGCACACGCACACGCACACACGCACACGCACACACGCACACACGCACAACGCACACACGCACACACACGCACACACGCCCACACACGCACACACGCACACACGCACACACGCACACACGCACACACAGCACACGCACACACGCACACACG
Organism: Vesta saturnalis; assembly: GCA_036346205.1. NCBI lineage: Eukaryota > Metazoa > Arthropoda > Insecta > Coleoptera > Lampyridae > Vesta > Vesta saturnalis. The sequence continues at coordinate 2,232,076 of JARFJB010000360.1, read as the reverse complement.
CACACACGCACACACGCACACACGCACACACGCACACACGCACTCACGCACATACGCACACACGCACACACGCACACACGCACACACGCACACACGCACACACGCACACACGCACACACACAATAATAATTAATTAATAAATCAGCGCAAACCACATGATGTAATTGCCAGTGTTAGTCTAAACAGCGACCCAACCCAGAGAAAACGATAAAGAAATATCTTGGGATTCATCTGGATAAAAAGCTCATTTGGAAAGACCACATCAGCACCAAAAAGACCCAACTTAACTTAAGAGTAAAACAAATGTCATGGCTACTAGGTCAAAATTACCATTAGAAAATAAACTTCTAATATACAAAATTATCCTCGAACCAATTTGGAGCTATGGCATTGAGCTTTGGGGATGCAACAAACGAAGCAACATCAAAATACTCCAAACTTTTCAATTCAAAACATTGCAAATGATATCTGATAATCATTGGTATGTGTCTTATCAAACTCTTCATCCGGATCTTGGAGTTCTCTTCATAAAAGATATAATCACTCTATATGCCAATAAATCTAAAGCAAGAAGCAATGATTATCAGTTAATAAACGGGCTTTACAATGTACCACTAGTGGGAGGACGACTCAAAAGGAAATGGCCAGAAGACCTAGCAACTTAGGTGCATATTAGTGTAGGGTCGATGGATGGTAGGTAACTCACGTCAAGGCTACCTCAGCACATTTGCTTATTACTCTGTGTAATATTAAATTGTGGAGTACATTGTAAATTTGTATTGTAAATAAAAAACTACAAATTTCATGTACGTACGTATTATGGTGAATCGTGAATGTAAACACACTAACACACAACATACACATACACATGTAGACACGCACACACAACACACGCAAGCACAACCCACACACACGCATATCTATATATATATATATATATATATATATATATATATATATATATATATATATATATATATATATATAAATTGTATTTTATTTAAAATTAACTTTTAAAGTACATACAGTAAAAGATTAACTCGAGTGGGACTTGAACCCACGACCTCCACTTTGCTAGAGTGGGGCTCTTCCATCTGAGCTATCGAGGAGGCAAGTCACAATCGATTCAAACTTGAACTGTATGTACTTCCCTAGTTACGATGTATTATAATTATACACAGGATGAAGGATCACAGTCAACTTTTTGTGAATGTCATGTGAGCCCGCAATTCGCTAAGGTTTCTCACATAACACGTGACTGATTGTTAATTTTTATTTGCTGTATGCAACTGTAATAGATAACTATAGAAATTGGTTTAGTGAACGAACAGAAGTTCAATTTATCAATCATTAATTGTATTTTATTTAAAATTAACTTTGAAAGTACATACAGTAAAAGATTAACTCGAGTGGGACTTGAACCCACGACCTCCACTTTGCTAGAGTGGGGCTCTTCTATCTGAGCTATCGAGGAGGCAAGTCACAATCGATTCAAACTTGAACTGTGTGTACTTCCCTAGTTACGATGTATTATAACTATTATACACAGAATGAAGGATCACAGTCAACTATGGAAGAGCCCCACTCTAGCAAAGTGGAGGTCGTGGGTTCAAGTCCCACTCGAGTTAATCTTGTATGTACTTTAAAAGTTAATTTTAAATAAAATACAATTAATGATTAATAAATTGAACTTCTGTTCGTTCACTAAACACTAATTATATATATTATATATATATATATATATATATATATATATATATATATATATATATATATATATATATAATATATATATATATATATATATATATATATATATATATATATATATATATATATATATATATATATGTATATAATGTATTGAATAATTAATTGGTACATATATCAATTAATGCAACGTTATTAAATTCAAAACTTTCCATATATTTCGATTTAGTTTGTAATCATCTTCAGTGGAACATTGTTAAAACCGCTGCAAATTGTATCATTACTTCCACATCAAAAAATCGTTTTCTTTTGTAAATAACTGGAAAAGGATTAACATTACCAAAAAATTACAAGAATGCTTTTCTATCAAAAATTGGATTTTCTATCTAATACCAAACGTCAAAAAAATTGTGTGGACGGGTTCCAAAATCGAGTTTTTTTTTGGAATTATTTCAAAAATGACAAAATTTTCGAAAAAATTGCAAAAACACTCTTTGTGAGAAATTGTAAGTCCTATCTAATGGTATTTTCACTTCTTGAGTATGTCGATTTGGGTAGTTGACATCTATATGTGTGCCAAATATCGAACATTTTAAAGCGATTGTGCAAATAAAAATTTGTGAAATTTTTTTAGCGATACTTCCCATCTGTTGGATGTGGAAGTAATTAAGAAAAATTAAACTTACCAATATGATAATTTTTTAGATTTTAATTTGTCTTCATTGTGTCATATCCCACTGAAGATTATTTGAAACGAAATCGAAACATATGGAAGCTTTTGAATGTATTAGCGTTGCATTAATTGATGTACGTACCAATTAATTATTCAATACATTAAATAATATACCAGTAGAATGAGACCAGCATGAGACGTGACGCCATAACTAATTAAAATTGGTGGGAGTTTTGGGGCACTTCAGGACAGATGGGTGGGGGTGAGGCCGTCTTCTTTTCAGGGGCCATTTTCAACCTCCTGTTGGCATTTCCACCCCATTTGCAGCCCTTTTGGCTGTATTAGGAGCCTTATTGGCAGTTCATCCCCTAAAGGGTTAGCAAATGCGGCCGCAGGGTGCCGGGTGGGGGTAGTCACGTGACCCTGGAGGGCCATTTTCAACCCCCTTGACAGCTTTTTCAGCCCCTAGATGGAATTTTTAAGGTCCTTTTGTCCATATTAAGAGCCTTTTTCGCAGTCCAGTCCCTGTAAAGTAGGCAAACGCGAGTACTGTGGGGTAGAAGGAGAGGATTGGGTCAAAATCCAATTATTTTAATTACGACGTCATTAAATTCTGCAGCCATTTTGTTCTTAATTATGAGTCATAATCAAAGTCCTCCGCCATTTTGTATTTAATGAGTTATAATTTAAATTGCTGAGAGGGTAGTCGTTTGGGGAAAAACGTGTGGAGCTCAAAGTCCAATGATTTTAGTTATGAGTCATAGTCAAAGTCCTGGGCTATTTTATTTTGGCGGGAAATTTGAAATGATGTGGGAGGCCCCCACACTATCTTGCAAGTCAGGTATAGTAACTCGTGTTAGGCTCTTCGTCCCCTTTGTCGGGACCCATGGCGGCGAATTTCAAATGGTATGGTGGGCCCTCATACTATCTCGTAAGACAGGTATAGGACATCGGAACTGGCTCTTGGATCTTCACCCCTCTGTGGCCCTCGTACACTGTCGTGTCTTCCTTGGTGGGTTATGAGTCATAATCAAAGTCCTCCGCCATTTTGTTTTTAATTATGACGTCATAATCAAAGTCCAATTATTTTAATTGACTCATAATTAAATTCTATCTTCAAAACCCCTTTAATTATAAGCCACAGCCCGTCGGCCATTTTTTTTGCGGGAAATTTCAATTTGTGTTCTAATAAGGTACTCTCATAATATCTCATAGGTCAGGTATAGGACGCCAGAACTTATTCTGGGGCCTTTACCCTGCCAAAAGGGCCATCGACCAATAAAATCGGCTGAAGCATATCAAACCAAATCAAACAATCTCGGTCAAATCTAAGATATCGGTCAATCAAAACAATCAAATCAATTAAGGAAATCCAGCTCAAGCAAACCACTTTCGATCAAATCAAACAACCAGATTAATCAAAGCAATTAACCAAATCAGTCAAAACAGTCAATCTCATTCAAATCACTCAAGAAGCTGAGCTAACAAATTTTCATAACCTTCAGGTAACGATTCTCCCACTGTATATACCTAGCTCTGCTTACGACCACTTAGTTTGTAGATAAGGCTAACCAACGCTCAAAGCATAAGGGTACTGTCGTGGGAAAACTGTCGATGATCCGACACTCAATCTCAATCAATACAATCTAAACTAAATCATTACTTACAGCTTGCGAAAACCATCTTACAATTCAAAAATACTGGTTTGGTTTAACTTGCAGCTTGCCAAAATCAACCACAATTCAAAAATACCAAATTAATTTAACATCCTATAAGACAGCCTTCGATACTGCTGTCAATATACAAACATCAAATTAGCGTGTAACACTACTGGCACGTTTTGAATCAAGTGATAAACATAAGTTTTACAGATAAACTAGTAAAAATGCATAAACAATAACAAATATAACCAAACTCGAAATCAAATCACTATATAATTTTACATACAAGGGCTCTCTTACCGGAAATGCCTCTGGCAAAAAGAGCCCTAGATTCATAAACAAGCTTAAACGCACTATTTCGTTTTTGAAAATGGACAAATGCCCGGGGACAAATAAATAAGCTGAAATTCTCTTCCAATTCTGATAGTACACATGTGATTTGAAACCCACACCGATTCCATTTCGTAAGGCAACTATAAGACTATTTTACTCAACGTACATCATTATCATTAGACAGCCATAACAACGCTATCGCTCAAATTAGCGTGTATACTATTATCGAGTTTTGCATACAGTGATAAAAATACGTTTTACAGTTAAATTAGTAAAAATGCCTATACAAAGCAAATATAACCATACTTGAAGTCAGGCATATAACATTTAAATAAAGTAAACAAAAAATGCGGTAAGAATTAAAATAAAAACGATCGCTTACCAGGGTTGTTGTCGATAAACGTATTGAAAGAACGCCTTGACAGGGTAAACAGCTGTTTTTTGTTGCTTACTGTCACTACACATTAACTTACCGCGTTTTGTTTATAATTGAATAGTATTTAGTACTTAGCTACTTCCAGCTTTCATTAGCACAAGGTAATTCTTTTCTGCATTTTCCAGATATGTAACTATAATAACAAACTTTCACCATTCAAGTACATCTAAGAAGCCCTAATTCGCTGACGACGTAAAAGCTGAACTGTCATTTAAAAAGGATATATGCTGTTCACGTTCCATGCGCGTGACAAAAACCCAATAAATAGATTACTTTTAAAAGCAGATTTGTTTGTTTGTAACGTAATCTAGTGGTGTATTTTTAAACTATCAATTGTTTTCTGTAATAGAAGCTGATCGTGCGCGTATCTATCGCATCTCTCGTCTATATCGTTTATCTTGTCTCTCTCGTCTCTCTCGGCTCTCTGGTCTCTCTCGTCTCTCTCGTATCTCTCGTCTCTCTCGTATCTCTCGTCTCTCTCGTCTTTCTCGTCTCTCTTGTCTCTCTCGTTTCTCTCGTCTCTCTCGTCTCTCTCGTCTCTCTCGTCTCTCTCGTCTCTCTCGGCTCTCTCGTCTCTCGTCTCTCTCTCGTCTCCATCGTCTCTCTCTCTCTTGTCTCCTCGTCTCCTCGTCTCTCTGTCTCACTGGTCTCTGTCTCTCGTCTCTCGTCTCTCTCTCTCGTCTCTCTCGCTCCTCGCCTCTCGTCTCTCTCGTCTCCTCGTCCTCTCGTCTCCTGTCTCCTCGTCTCTCCTCTCTCTCGTCTCTCGCTCTCTCGTCTCTCTCTCTCGTCTCTCCTCGTCTCTCTCGTCTCTCGTCTCTCTCGTCTCTCGTCTCTCGTCTCTCTCTCGTCTCCTCGTCTCTCTCGTCTCTCTCGTCTCTCTCGTCTCTCGTCTCTCTCTCTCTCTCGTCTCTCGTCTCTCTCTCTCTCGTCTCTCGTCTCTCTCACCTCTCTCTTCTCTCTTGTCTCTCTCGTCTCTCTCGTCTCTCTCGTCTCTCTCGTCTCTCTCGTCTCTCTCGTTTCTCTTTGTATTAAGAAGAACAGTTATGTAAAGTTAAGGTGTCTTTAAAAAACATGTTTATTCCCTTTCCTACAACGTTGCTCGTTATTCAGATGTTTCAAATAATTTAATGAACACGTAAACTCCACATTAAATGATTTTTAAATGATGTATAGGGCTACGTAAGTAGGGTTACATGGTGAGTGTTTGGTTTTCTGGAGATGTTTTAGTGTGTGCGTTGCTCTCTGAATGTGTTCCTTCGAAACGCAGGATAAAGTCTTGGGTTGTCATGGGGAACTGGGTTTTTCCCGCCCTTTCGGCATTGGAAGCCGTCTGTGGGATGAGTTCCACCGCGGTGGTTACACATTGGTGGTGCTAGGGATTTCCAGGAGGCTGCCTTGTGGTTTTCTCCACCGCTCGGGCAACGGATGGTTCGGGTTACCCACTCGACAGTGGTATATCCGATCTGCTAGCATGTGGTACAATACTTTGGGGATGATACAGGGATTTGAGAAGGTTCATGCGGGAAATGTCTCCCAATCATTAAGACGCCCGTGCGAGTAGCAAATCAGAGGTAGATTTGGAGGATGTCACAAGGCGGACTGAGAAAGTTTTGAAATTGCTAACTTTCAAAACATTGGTATAGCTTTATTGAACGAAGCCAAAACATGAAATCAGTCTCCCTGTTCTGAGTATATCCTTATCTACGTCACGGATCATGCGAAAATAGGAAAGTGATCGGGATTTTGTAATGTAAGGGAGCGGTTCGGGTAACTGTTGGAGAGTTACGGTAAGATCACTAAAATGGTGCAGCAACAAAAGCTACGTACAACCTGGTAAGGGAGAGCAGGTCTCTGAGAGAAAAGTATGACTATGTTTGATCGTGACGTTCTTCCACGGAAGGTTTAAAATCTTCAACCTCTAAGATTTGGGATGTGAATGATTTCGGGATTGTGCAGATGCAATATCTCGAATGGGGAAATTATGTAGGGACAGCTAGGATGGATGGTGCAGCTATCAATGGTGGTCGTATTAATATATTAAGTTGGTGTGTGGTTGTTGAGAAGTGTACGTGAACACGTAGTGGCGAATGTTTGTTTGTGTACCGATGGATGGGGTAGGGGTGTGTCGTGGTGATGCGGCAGTTCCCGCGGAGGAGGTGGATGTTGTAGGTGTAGGTGATCGGTTAGGGTGGGGAAAGTCTTCACTGAGATGCAGTAGAATAGTTTGAAGCAGAGTTAAAGTAAAACAAAAATTGGAATATTAGTAATTGCTACTGCTCCTGGTGCGACTGCCGACTGTGTTGTTATTTCTACTAGTGGTTCTATGAATCCTCTGGCACCTTTTGTGTACCTTGTTACGTGCAGAAACGGGAAGCGTAGAGAAAAATAGGAGAAAAAGGGGATTGGTCACTCCTCACCTACGAATGTAAGGAGTGCCGGCGTCAGACGGTTCGGGCGGGGTCAAGAAAGTTCCGGTTAGAGATAAAAAAGGCGCCGGAAGCCGCTCCCCAAAAGACTGAACTCACCGTTATCCCAGCTCCTGAATAACGATGTCAGAAAGAGGCGAGTAGGTAACCGTAGAAAAACAGACAGGTGAAACTAAGATGGTCAAACAAAATAGTGTCGTGGAATAAAACAAAGCCTATATAATTATTAAATCACAAAAAAGGGAAACATATAAATATTAAACGTATCTCGTGTATCGACAACACAGTTTTAAACAAAATTAAATCCGTAAACGTTAAAAATACGACATAATAATTTATAGCAAATTATAATTTTAGATAAATAGGAACCTGATTAATTTCGAAAGGCCTTCCTAAGTTAGTAGTAATACAAGGCCGATCCTAGCCCAAAAAGTCACTACAAAAGTTACTAGAATTCAAAAAAGTCACTAGAAAAGTCACTAGATTTGTAAGGTCACCTTGGGGATCAGATGATAGTTGGTTCGCGTCCTCGCTAAAATGCGGTGTATCATAGCTAAAAATAGTCAGTGCATGTCTGCAGTAGAAGGTGGTCGCGTCATAGATAAAAATAGTCGGTTCGCGTCTTAGCTAAAAATTATAGTGACAGCACCATTATTAAAAATATCTGGTGCGAGTCATTATTAAAAAATAGTAGGTGAGCAAACACATGTGTGGTTTGAATCTCTGCTATGCAAATATGTCACAAAAGGAAATAACCAGATATGTGAGGTTCGTGTCTGTGCTAGTCACACATCTGGTTCTCGTCCTCGCTAAAAGGTGGTTGCGTCATAGCTAAAAATAGTCGGTTTGCGTCTTATTTAAAAAATATAGTGACAGAACCATAATTTAAAAAATAGCTGATGCGTGTCATTATTAGAAATAGCGCGTAACCAGATTTGTGCGGTAATCAATTACATGGTTCATATCTGCACTAATGTAACATAATGGGGAGTTTAGAGTAATAATATAAGAAAATAGTGTAATGCGTAGTGAGTACTGTGTAAAAAATGTGGATGGCATACGCTCAAGAGCAATGGACCAAAGCAACCAAGCTGAGAACAGCGGTGGAACGCTTGAAGCAAGAATTTTCGGCATTAGTATTGGATGCCCAACATGAAGCGGTTTACGGGCGAGGTGATTATAGTGAAGAGAAGTGTAACATCAAAGCGAAAAAGTATGAAACAGGAGTGACGATGTGTGAAAAGTTTTTAAATTTAAAGAAAATATGTGAAAAACGTTTTGTAGAAGAACTAAAAGTTGCGCAATAGCATCAGTATTGCCATGATATAAAAAAAAATGGACAGTATCTCCTGATGGCAGCAGTTTTTCATCATCAGATGCAGATTAGCCTACTGATGCAATTCTCAAAGCACACTCTCTCCTCTACCATTAAAATCTTGATGCAGTAACATATATAAGGATCCGTTGTAAACTCAAAATTCAAATGCGTTCTCGAATTAGTAAAGATGGATCTATCTGCATTGAACAGTAGCACTTTCTGTAAATCCTTCACGAACGTAAAAGGCTTGGAGGTGGGTGCAAAATACAAAGTGATTGATATGAACACTATCGACACAAAGTATGGTAAACACATTATCATTGAAACAGAGAACCTTAAGTGTATACTTCCCTTACGATTTTATGAATACTTCAAAAAAGAAGATCGCATTGAAAAGTTTAAACAATATCTGGCTGAGAAAGACGTGTACATCACCAGCGCCGGAACTGTAGGAGAGACAACTAATTTATCATTTCTGTAAAAATAATAATATCCATATCCATGTATAGCTGTTTGGAAATAAATGATATATTTTTTATTGCAAAAAATGTGTTTTTATTTCTTGGTTAAATGAAGAGCAGGTTTTTATATTTCAATCGTAAAAAGTTAATGATAATTTAAATTTAGAACACTGGTTATGTCCTAACAAAAATTTAATTTAAGAAATTTGAAAGAGAACGTTAAGAGATAAATAAATTTTAGTCAATTACCAATATCAAATTAAACTTCAAAATATATGGAAAACATCTAAAGCTAAACTACTGTGCGCATGTTCGTTTCATAGTAAATACGTCACAAACATTGAAAGATAAGAATATGGCCGACAGATGTTTACAAAACGGTCGTCGTTAAAAGAACCATTTACACACAAATTAAATTCAAGATCTAGAAAAAGTAAGTAATTTAGTGATACAGTAATACACTATTCTTAGCAATTATACTTATAGATTGCAAACAAAGAAACCAAAGAGAAAGGTAGTGGAGAAAGGTATTTCAGATAAGGTTAAAGGTAAACAATA